>DVXP01000664.1:0-18631 GCA_018235645.1 Junonia grisea | reverse complement strand
AAGTCACGATTCGACGGTCTTTGCGTACACGTAAGATTAAAAGTGTAAATATTTTTCATTAATTATTAAAAACAAAACACATTAAAATATGTGCTCAATACTGAATGTTTGTTACATGTACAATAACAGTTCGTTCAGCAGTTGCTTAGGTTTTAATTTCACTCGAATGGGCACTTATAGCCTTTTACGGCTTTTGTTTTTACACGTTCTCCCATTTCCTGCTTCTAGATTCGCTGCAGATATTCAAGTGTTTGTCTTTATTGTTCGGCTCACAATGCAAATCGTTAGACGAAGAGACAAACTAATGAAGGAAACTTCTCGGGATGTGTGAATTTTTGTGTTATTTCTGATGTTTCGAAATTCGTGTGAAGAATTTATCATAAAAATGCAATAAACGTATTTATGTTATACTAAATACATTCAAAATTGTCTTAAGAGAAAAGAAGATATTTTATGTACCTACAATGACCTACATGCACGTATTGAAAATAACAGATAAGAGGTTTGCGTATTTATTGTTTTTAAATAACCATTTTTTGTTACAATATGTAAATATGTATTATATTAAAATAGTCAAATGATATAAATTAATACAAAAAATATCGCTTATATTATATAATCCTGACACTTTTCATATAAATAAAGTTAACAAAAATCTTTTCCTTTAAATTGTGTAGAAAAGTTGTACAAAAGCTATTGTGAAGTAATACCCGTTTTATATGAATTGCTTCTTTGAAGTTCAAATAATATTCTTTATATTAAACGTTTGTATTCCTTCTTAAATAAAAACATCTTCGGTAATACCGTATAAAGATTTCTGAATTCATATGGTAAGAATAAATGTTGAAACATTCAAAACAATTTCTTTCGGATTTTGTGGCAGATCTTAAAGAGATCTTAAATATGGATATAGAATTTATATTAAAAATATAATTTATAAATAGAAACGTTGACTTTAAATGTAATATACCTATACCTAATATGATGGTTGTTTTTTAATTGTTAGTTTTGTAATAAAAACTTAAACTTGTTTTGGTCATACCAAAAAATGAATATTAGGAAAACTCTAAAAATTTACCAAAGTGTTGACACTATTATATTTAGTAATTGTAGTTACCTTTTAGTACCTGGGCCCGTATTCTCTATGTCACGATACGTAACGTGCCCAAAACGGATGACGTCATATCGTGCTTGTCAAACAATCTTACCATGGCACGTTACGTCTTCTTAAAACGGTATTTTGTAAGCACACGTCTTGAAAACGGAATAGATCCGTTTCTATTAACAATCTTTCAAAAATGGTTACCGGTTTGTTTTTTATTAATTTCTTAATAACTTATTTGACAGCATGGAACGCGCCACGTAACGTGACATTTGAATTTCGCAATGTCATAGAGAATACAGTTTTAAGACAATAACGTGTTTCAACATAGAAATACATTTTGATTTGGCATAGAGAATAAAGGCCCAGGAAAGGCTGATCGCTGAAAATATTCTAGCCCGCAACACTCAAGGTAAAGACATTTAATTCCGTGGTATTTCAAAAAAATTAGGTACATTTTTTTGAAGTTCCGAAGTTATTCTAGAATACCTCAGACTTTGTTGCAATTTTTCAAAATACCGCGGAATTAGGTTCCTTTACCAAATCCCGTGATCATTTTTAGGGTTCCGTAGTCAAAACGGAACCCTTATAGTTTCGCCATGTCTGTCTGTCGGTCCGCGGCTTTGCTTTGAAGTCCTTAACACTGGAAAGCTGGAATTGAAGTGTCCCCCCCCTCTACCCACTAAACTACTGCTTCTAAAAATATGAAAAAATTCACGAAAGTGGTACATATAATGAATTTAACAGGAAAATTGTCACGGCTATGTATGTTTTTATAGTTATTGAGATATAGTCGATCAAATTAAAAATATAATTTCGCCCAAATTTTAGATTAAATTAATATATGTTCGTATATTATGAGGGAAACTACGGAACCCCTCATGCGCGTGGCTCGGCACGCACTTTGCGAAGTATTAATAATTGTCTCTGACGATGATATTTAAGTATAACTTCACATCTCGCTTTATTCAATTATGTTATGACAAGTAATGCCATTTCAAGTAATTGATATTTAATATCTGTTATATAATATCAAAACCAGTATCTTAAAAGTTTAATCAAAAAATTTACTTACTACCATCCGCGTTCAGTAATATTGCAACGTTTTGACTAATTTTACGACTCCAATAATAATAAACTTACCTGCCACGGTTAAGGGAAAGGTGAGGATCATTCCACCGTATTCTAAAACGATATTGTGCGACAAAACGGTAATGGTCGGCTGTGACTTCAATTTATCTTCCTTTAGGTTCGAAGTGGGGCGCGGGTCGGCGACGAACTACGAAATAAAGGGTCTTTCGCGTTTCCGAACTGTTCGAAGTGACAAGCACACGAATTTCAGGGTAAATTGAACGAATTTACTGGTAGAATTTTGATGTTCAAAAACTTTAATCCGTTTCCATTTAAACTGGGGTTCTATTTTATTTGTTTGATTGGAATATATTATATATACCTAAACAGAAATGGCTACCCATCGTAATTGGATTAAACATAATAGGTACATGAGACATTTTTTTTTATGAACCAAGCCGATATGTGAAATAAGAAAAAACGTAATGTAATATACGAGTTTTATGTGAACAATAAATAAAATTTCGTAATATTTACCGTAACAATAAGATATACTTGAATGAAAGGGTATTCAAAAACGAAAAAATTATTAAAAGTCCCCGGGGAACGTTTTCCTTGAATTCGGCAATATTTTCACGTTAAGTGCCGTCAAGTCGGCATTTGGATGAAAATTGAAAAAGTTTTATCCCCCGAAGACATAACAAGCGTTTTAAAGATATTTTACATTTATGTAAGTCTGAAAGTATCGAAAACGTCGGTTATGCGAAGTTCGGCTTCGCATTAACTTATATTTAGGAGTGTCCTTTACGTGCATGTGGGTGTACTTTTATTTAACTTTGTTCTTATTTCTGTTTATATTTTTAATACGCTGCTACGTGAAAAGAACATCATATTATTTTAACATTTTATATAATAATGATTATGAGATACATTGCTTTACATGTCAGACTTTACCTAAGGTAATGGATTCAATATACGTACATATGTGAGTGGGTGTCTCGGTGTACATACCTACATAATTATATTGAGGCTTTAGATTTTGACAATATTAAGAAGTTAACTTAATCTACACAGGAACGACTTTATGTTAATATTTTTTTATAATTATGATTAATTTTATTAGATATATTCACTAATGAAGGCATACCTACAATAATGGTTAATTTAAGGTAAATGAAACACGATATAAATAAGAACCTGTTTCGATTTGAAGAATTTTAATAAATTTAGATACTCTCTAAAAGTTAGCATGTCAAAGCGTACTTTAAGATTAATTCAATTTTCATAATTATACACACATCGATCGCTGCATGTTGTTTCAGGATCCTTCAAAGTTCAAACTCTCATAGCCTTACAGCGGAGGGTTCGAAGCACTCTTACTCTAATTAATTTGCTATGTATATTATCATTTTCTGGTGCAGCAAAAGGCTTTGCTATACACGACTTGCTGGCTTAATGAAATACTAATTTAATAAAATTAGATATCATAGTATGAGTACCTACACACTAGTTTCTATTTAACTAGGATTCTAATTAAAACGATCTACATAAATATTTTACATAAGAAATAAATATTTTCAATATTTTTATGAATACAGACGCATTGGTATCATGTAATTGAATACGCTTATAGTTTTAAAATATTTAAATTTCATTAAAGGTAAAAGAAAGAGAAGAAAAGTGAATATGGTTAATTGTAATCATTCTGATATTGACAGTTTAATCACTATTATTATTGATAAAATAATAATCATGTCATACGGAAAATAGGATAGGTTATAGGTAGTTAATTAATTCAATGATAGCTCAATGGGCGTGGAAAATAGTATTGATATTACGGTACGCAATTATAATGATGACGGGCGCAAATGGGGCCTAATTTAGAATTTTAGACGTTGATATTCTGCGTCGGTTAATTTGCTTGCATAATTACAGAAATTGCTTTGTAATGCCAAATACGGGCGCCTATTTCGCTTGATTAGAGGATTTATTTACAATACGGTTGATTACACGCATATTATAGGAGATAATGGTAAATGGTATAATGTTACACTTAGATCAGGAATTTACCGGGAACATTTTGAGTCTTTGATGGTGTAAGTATCATTTCATAGTAATTAAACTTCTATTTTGCCTCGTTATTATAAATTATTCGTAATGTTTCTTTATATTAAAATAGTTTGTTAACAATGTTGTTGTTTGCGCAAGAAGATACGTTTATTTTTAGCCTTATAAATAGTTTTAGTAAGCTATTGTCTTCCCACTGCTTCCAAGAAAATGAAATGAAAATGTATTTTTCGTACCGTCACGGTGCTTAGTTACATGAAATAGAAACTTTTGTTTCTAAATAAACATCACGGAATATATTTACTTTTAAAGTAAAACAGTATGAAACTATAGTACCTACTTTAAATATAATATGAAAAAACGGGTAAGTTGTGAGTTGGACTCGATGAGGTAATGAGACCACAAATACATTTTCGTGTTATTTTTTTTTAATGTACTGTATCTATTTACTTCATACGGTCTTTGTCAAACATGATTGTATTTTAAATGTTTTCATTTAGGCCTTTAAACGACTTTCTTTCCAACCATCTAATAGGTTGCTCAGTTTGTAAATTAAGTCAGTAAATATCCGAATATTTATTTTTTTGTATATAGAAAGTTTTAAAGAAGCTTGATTTTTTTACTACGATGATTAATACCTATTTTGACTTAATATCATTACGCACTAATGTGTAATTTCTCGTAAGACGAAAGAGATGTTCTTGTTGTAATTTAACCATTTTAGCAACGGAACCCTAAAAATGAAATTAAACATGATACGTCACACGTTATAAAAAGGAAGTTTCTAGAAAAATTTCTGCGCATTCGAGTTAACTGGGATCTTGATACGATGTTCACGAATTTTTCGTGAAATTTTCTGAGCAAGGTTTTTAATGTTTTAAACATTGCCGTTGAAAAACTGGGTGAGAAGTTTCTGCATGAGAAAAGCGAGCGTATGTACGAGAAGATATACATAGTTAATATGGCATCATTTGATTTATGGTAAGTATTTTTGATTTTTAATAAAATTTATAAGAGTTCTAGTTTAACTCAACGAAAGTGTCGACTCTCAATCAACAACTACACAACCAAGAACCAACATGTAGATCGCCCTTGTAACCTAGTAAAGAATTTAAAAAACCCTCTCCCTCTAAATCGGTAACGTAGTATGGTTTTGTGATAACGTTGCGTGGATTAAATAATGGAATATCCAATAAGAATATCGATGTAAAAATGATTTAAACCTTTCTTTTATATTTACCTACTGTGTACTATTTTCTGGTGTATAATAAAGAGTATTTGATTTGATTTGATTTAACAAAACTTCAAAAATTTTGTTTATTAGCTGTAATTGGTACAACACATAACGAGTCATCAAGCAATAACCATAAACAGGAGCAAAGAGGAGCGAAGCAATAACCATAAACACAAGTGAAACCGCGAGAAGTAGCTAGTGTCTTATATAAGACGTAGGCAGAATATTACGGAACTAGCTACTTTGCACCAATTGGAACACGTATTGTTCACTAAATTGTTCCTGATCGCCCGCATCTCTTTCAATGCAACCTATTGTGTACATTTGCCTTTTATCAAAAAAGAGATATAAGTTTAACGTTCATTTGTTGCCTAAAAATTGCAGTAGTTGCCGCTGGAGAGACGAAATGTGAAAATAAATAAAAAATCCTGTCTTTGCACTGGCGAAAGAGGTTTTGAAACCGGATAAGTAATATTGGAGATCGGTGTTCCCCGCGTAAAATTCCGGAAAATAATATATCCCTATCACTCCCAGTTTCCCACATACCAGATGCGTTTATTGACACTTCATATGTTGAATTTATTTAAAGATAAACAATTAAAGCTATGGAGAGATTTCAAAAGAAAACTGAAAAGTTAATAATATTTTTTTCAACATCTTGAAGACGGTGCCAAGTAGGTTTTACGAACTGGCGCTTATTATTATTACACTTTTAAGCTATAACTAATTATTTAGAAGACATATAAAATTGATTGAACTAAAACTAAGAAGGAGTAGTGATCATTTGTTATATTTATGATCAGTTCCATATCATCAAATGCTACTTTTTGGACACAAAGAACCCAACTACTTAAAAAAGAAACAAAACAAATTCATAATATGGTTGTGGAGAAATCTAGAGAACTTGTCTCTAGATTTCTCCAGGACTTCATCAACATCACATCCTCATTTCTTGACAATGAAGACCACATAGGGGAACATACCTTTTTTGAAAAGAAACAATTAAAAACTTTTTTGAAGACGGTTAAAAAGCACAATTCTCTTAACATGGTAGTGAATTATACAAGCAAACCACTGATTACTGGCACAAACATCAGAAATCAACTGTCAAACCGTACTAAAACACGATAGTGGTGCTGTTGCATAGTAATTACACAACGGAGAGGCAAATCACGCAACTCTCGCAACCGGCTTTTGAAAATTGATTTGAATTCCCCTGATAAGTCTGCTAATTATCTTTCTTAATTATATTAAAAATATATGTATGGATTTAAATATTTCTTTAATTTCATAATTCCTAATTTATTTTATAAAATAATTCCTAATTTATATTAGAAATGAATTTCCATCTATAAAATAAATTAGGAATTAAAAAAAAATATAAAAAATTTCCCTATGATCGTATTAGAATTAGATCAACTATTAGGTAACTCTAATGAATCGTTTAAAATCAAAATTTTTCTTATATTATGTGTTTATACCTACTACATAGTTGGTCATTGTTATCATAGCTCTTTATTTTCTGTCCGTAAATATTCACGTTTCATTTGTGCAACAAAGTATTTCGTGTAAGAGGTGCAATTTTGTAGGCTTACGTGGTTGACCTAGTTTGTCTGTTTCACGTCAGCTTATTATTAAGTAGATAGAAATTTTAATAGCTTTTACATTGATTTGCATTTTAAAGTGTCAGAGAATTTATGATGATAAAAAATAAATGTTTTAATTAAGTACCTCCAGTCCTGCATGTACTTTATTAATAGTAATTCCATAACGCCATGTTAAGAAAGTACGAGTAAAATAAGATCAATCTGTATATTTTCAAAAGCGTGTAAATAAAACGGAAAATGAAACAGCGCAAATTATATTGAAAGTGACATTTTAAATGCTCGTTGACGGTGGTCCGCATTTTTGCCGGCGAGTGCCCGTGAGCGACCGCCCTGACCTGCCTGATCAATAAAACAGGGCTGCCTCTAGCAATTACAGTCAAGCCTATTTAAATGTCAAACGCAATTGAAATCAATAATACAAACGTTAAAGTTCGGAAATTGGTAGTAGGTATTATATCTACCTCGAAGTAGCATGTAGCCATGTACTTGTTAGGTAGGTAACAAGTGGACAAAGAAATAGCTTGTGTCATGGTCATGACAAACATAGGTTATTTTTTCACAAAGGGAAATCTCGGCGTGCAGTTTGTTTACTGATAAAGTCTTTCCACATCCTTATAAGTCTTCGTAGTTTTATTTGAATTTTTAATGAGGTTGTTATATGTTTTTTGAAGTTTGGTACATTATAGTAAATGCACCTAATTCCGCGGTTTTTTTAAATTAATTCTTAATTGAAAGATAAATTTTACAATTCTCAAAAATTATATCGCAACGAAATCATAATAAAAATGAAATTGCAGGTTGTTGAGATTGAATATAATACTTTAAACGGTGGGATTAAGTTCCAAGGGTGTTCTGGCGCAAGTGTTATGAATGTAAGCGGATTAAGTATGAACATATCGTTTTAGTTTCATATTTCCTGTCCGCTCAGCAAGTGACTGTACACGAATAGAGGTATTAAAAGTTTATATGAGAAAACTTTGTTGCAATTTCGGTATTACTTTTACTTTGTCAACTTAATTTACAAAGACGCGATTTTTGCGTTCTTATAATTTTGCAAACAATAAACCTATATTAAAAGTGTTGACAAAATAGTAAAACTTTCTTTTTTAATTAGTTGCACAAAGTATAAGTTATCCTTAGTAATCATTGTAATTTGTATAATAGAATTGTGTTAGGCGCCAGATTCTTGTTTTTTCGCTTGTCTAACACTATTTGATGCACAAAACTATAAAGTTATATTAAATTGATAATTTTATATTAGGAGTTTTTCAGAGATTGCTTAGGTAGGTACTATTAAGGCTTTTGAATCAAAAGGTTACGTAGCGTCAGTCGTCCTTCCCGATTCTACGGTAGTGATAAGAAAAAGACATGTAAAATGAGCAGTCAAAAGTGCTCCAACGGAATATTTGAATAAAGTATAACGATATCATAAGGTGTCGAAAATAGCCTTATTGCTTCGAGAAAAGTTGTTACGGCCGTGCCGCTTTTTTTCTTGCTCGACTTGGCAAGAGCATCCTCAAGTAATATGCTTGAGTTTGAGATAACAAAATACAAGACGTTTTTGATTCATTTTAATTACTACACTCAAAGTATTCTATACTGAAAGTATATTTTATTCGTGTTGGCCATAAAGGCACTTAGGAACATGTCCTATATTTTTTTACTCTACAACCGGTTCGGAAAGTAGCTTATTTACATATTTTATATTTTAAACTTTCGCGATGTAATTTATTCATTATTGCTTTGTAGACGGGTCTTATCGCGATAATAGAGTCAGCTCGTGACCACGGTGAATGCAACTTCGCCGAAACGTCGGGCAATAAGGTATTGTAATACGTAAAAATTATCGCGATAAGACCCGTCTACAAAGCAATAATGTATTTACATATTGTATGAATTTTGAATTCTTCTGCTGCATCCCTAAGAGGTGTTTGGCGTTTGATTTATTAGATTACCGTTGGAATGGAGCAGCGAGTCCGGCAATTGTGCGGTAGCGGCCGTATTGTCGGCTCATCCGTCATCATTCATGCACTATTTTTAGAACAGTCGTATAAATCTATACAAAGCGAAATCTACACAATCAATGATATTCAATAAAAGTTTAATGAACAATGAAGTATTTTGTGATTATTTCATATAATAGTGAAACCGTTTTTCCCTGAGTAATCCTTTAATATCTTTTCCATTTTCATTCCGATTTTAAATTAAACTCGATTTGCTTATAAAGGATTATATCAGTTAAAATCCGCAAAATCGGACGCAGATAGACAATATGTTGTAAATCTATGTTTTTACCAAAAATGTTACTTTAAATACTGTTTAAAAAATTTAATTTACAATAGGTACTAATACATATTAATAAATATGAACACATCAAAAAGTTCAAAAATAAAATACAATTTCCGTGCTCTTATAAGAAAACACACATCACATTAAAAACAATCTGATATCCAAAGCGAGTATTGCAAGTGTAATGAAAGGGGTGCAGTAATATCGTAGGGTGCGGGCAATCGATACGCACCCCGGTCTAATGCACCCCAGCAAGGGAAGATAAACTGGGTCGACGTATGTATTTATTGAAAAAATTTGCACGCTGCACGTCGACGTCGTGTCGTCTTTGCTTTGGTAACAAAAATAGTGTTTGAATCATACTAACCTACCTAAATACCCACTTAAATACCCATCCATTAGGGATCCACATTGCATCTACAAGATATTACTTTTAATGTAACGGGGTAATGAAAAAAATTAGATCAAACAATCAAAAAAAGTAGTGAGAGATTTATTTTAGTTTACAAACATTATATTACATTAATTTTTTATTACAATTTCGGATTTTAAAGACGAAACATTTATTATATTTTTAAGCAAACAATTATTGAATAAAATATAATAATAACAAAGATAAACCGGGTCGAAGAATGTATTTATTGAAAAAATTGCATGCTGCTGAAGTCGTCTTTTCTTCGGTAACAAAAAAATAGTGTTTTAATCGAAATTATATGTAAATATCCGTACATAAGGTATCCATATTGCATCCAAAAAGGATTTATTTTACTGCGACAAAGTAAAGAAAAGAAATCAATTAGTAGTTAGTCAGAGACTTATTTTTATTACAAACTTTTTAATTTCAATTTGAGATTTTATAGGTGCAACATCAATTATTTATTTATTAAGTACATACCTAAAATGTATTGTAAAACAACTTGAAATAAAAATAACTATTTTGATTTCAACAGTAAGTAGATAAAACAATTTATTGTGATCACAACCTATCTTTCTGATACTTTACATTATTAGTCATTACAATAATTATTGCGATCGAGACAAATATCTTTTTTATTTGCTACGGAGTATTGAAGAAATGTTTGTTTCAACCTAAGTATTGTTCTTGTAGACTTTTCTTTATACTTTGTTTAAATCCGGCTACTTATTGTGCGACAAGAAAATGGCCAACTTTTGATAGTCCATTTCTGATTTTATTGTACTAACACGATATTTCTTTAAGTAAGTATAATTAAATTGGTCTATCCATATTATGTAAAGTAGGTTGTTTAAAACATTTACGAGTAAATAGTTTGTTCGTTTAAGAGGCATAATTTTTCGGTATCGCATTTTAATATAATAAAATCAGAATTGGGCTATCAAAAGTGTACTTAAATAACTTTTAATTTAATAGGATTGAATGTGAACTTAAAAGATTTTTATTTTTGTATTTGTACAACACTCATAGGTGCATATAAAAGTAGTTTGGAGTTCAAATAATTCGCTACTACAATTATGCCATAAATTTGCACTTGGTCTTCAACGTTCACTGTGTAAGAACGAAGCATATGCCAGATTTTGATTAGATTAATATGCAGCCTCTGGCAGTGTGCCTGGAAAACGCTAAGAAGAATAATTGTTATTTTCAACAGCAGTAGTGTTAATGGCGGAAAAACAATTTGTTGAATACCCCTTTACTTGTAGTGGTTTTGTGGTGAAACAGGGTACCGTAATTGTTACAGTTTTAACTCCACCTTTTTACCGATGCACAGCTAACCGCAAAACCACAAACAATAAATTAAACGTTAATTATTACATTTTAATGTTTTAATTTATTTAGTAGCTGCATTTATATCCTTTTGTAAATCAGTACTTTCTGATTACTATTATTGGAATATTTCTGACTACTGTTATACGGTATAAAAAAGAGGGTTTACTCAATTTTGCTCCAACTCTTTTCCCAGTAGAGCTGTGAAACAGCCTTTCCTAGAAATCGACCAATTAGTTTTTGTTATTATCGGTACCATAAAGCTAACGAATAAGTACTACTTGATACAATCGGTATCGATTTTCATTGTTTTTATTCATATATACATATACGTATGTATGAACGAATGGACTATATAATTGATTATATAACGAGCAATCCACTTCAGCTTCGCAAAGAATAAACAATGCTTATAAAGTGATAGGTTCATCGAGTGATGGTAGTAGTGGTACACATAAATAGCTATGTATGTTAAGTGCGAAAACTCGTATGTATTTACAAATCTCTACTCCTAAATATTACACCAATATTCATATAGTAATAATTACGTACTAAATATATTTCTGTTCTATAAAAAAATGTACATAGGTATGTATGTCAAGAAAAAATTAAAATATAAATTAAAATTTGTGAATATCTTGGCAAGCAATCACAGGAAATTTCATAAAGCAACAAATTTCTCTTTACAAAAGGTTGTTCGCTATGATTCCCATGTCCTTTAAAACATTTCCCAAAGCTTTGAATGCAAAATAAGCCGGTATTGCATTTGAGTTGCTCAAAGCGGATCTCGACACAGTTTGCTCGATTTTTCTGAAAATATTTATTTATATTTTACGAGGTCAGTTCGTTTTACGTTTCTAATAGATACTCAATGTTAATATTTTTAACGTTATGGATTCTAGAGTAAAATATTTCTTTTGCGTTTAATATATCTACACTATTAGAGTAGGTACGATATATCATTAGAGTACCTAGGTATACGATTTAAAGTTACGAAGAGTGCTGTATAGTTGTAACTAGTGATCACCTGGTGGTCAAATGTGGACCATAACACCTTTTAAGACTTTACATATGTTTTATTGTTTGTGGTTTTAAGAACTATTTTAGCTTGACAAATATCACTTAAAAATATAAATCATAAAGAAGCATCTATCTATGCGTGAATGTTGCAATGTGAAAAGCGATTTTCTTCTTTATAAAAAGGGTTACAAAGTTTTTGGCCATTAATATATAGATAGATACAAGTCTTACATAAACACATACAAAAAATTTTTCCACAACTCTAGTGGCAAGGAAATATGATAAAAAATACGTTATTACTGAAATTTATAGATAAAAAAAAACATAAAACGCGCTCTTTATGCTCGGTCCCATTGATATTTTATCTTTCAACATCGACATTATGTAAATACAACTAGCGCAGCCGTTGGTCCTCGCACTGTACACAATATTGTACAGCATTTGCCCTTGTTTGCTCAGTGCACCGGGCGGAGCTTTTCCACTCTATTATAGGCGACAAAGAACATGGCTACAATGCATTTGAGATTCAAATTGTATAAATTCAATACCCACATCGAGGTCTTGAAGTAAAGTGGGGCGCGGTACTTTTAGACAGCGATAATAAAGCGAAAATGTATATGGTGAATAGTCAAACATATTTAGTCGTTACAGAAGATTTTGTTGTTGGTTTTACTTTATTATTAAATAATAGTATTTCAGTAAAACGATTAACGTCGTTATCGCTCACACCAATAAAGTAATAGAAAAATTAACAGCGGAAAATCGATTTCCCGAATGTCTAGACTTATTTCCGACGCCGAAATCGCGTTATCAGTCCTACCCAGTGCGGTGTAAAAATATTTTATGGATTCCTTCATTACCTCGCGGGGAGTATTGAGCGGTATAAGTGTGCTTAGATGTTATAAATTCAGAGCGCCTAAAGGCAGGCGACCCGCGTCAACGAACGAAAATTTCCTAAACAAACAGGACTACCTGTCGGTGAAATATTTTGTGAGGCAAACGAACTCAATTACCTATGCCCTCTTGTGTACGATATATGGGCATATATTACAGGAGGCGGGTAACAAAAGGAAAGTTACCTACAGTTAGTAAAACACTAATCGATGTGGAGTGGAATTGTGAGCTTGTGATTCGTGAATACATTACTTTTTTAACATCAACCAAGTGATTGAAAGGGTATTTTACTACCTATTCTTAAATACAAATAAAAAAATCATAGTTGAATAATTAATATATTTTACAATTACATTGGTAGTAGATTTATAATCAAGAATAAATACCATTTTAGTACTAAAAAGTATACCACAATGAGACACGCATCATGAAAGCATTAAACCAGTTAAAGCGCCTGTATAGGTATTCAACGCAAGCTGGACAAGCATTGAGAACGTTATAAAAGGTATTGTGAGGACAAGTTTATCTCATACTTGTCTGGACAGGACATGTTCTGCACTGATAACACTCAATGTGGGACTTGTTAGCGTTTTAGTATCACGTTACTGATAAAAACGATATGATTTAACGTCACTGTACTTATCTCTTAACTGGACTCAAGAAGCTGGGAGATTGTTTCATCATTTATTGATTTATTATGACATCTTTGATTATTTAAATCATATACAACTAGTATATTATTTTTTATTTTTATAGTGTTAATTTAATGAAAATAGTGACTCATATTATTCTTTCGAAATTATTCTCCGGAGTTGAAAAATTAAAATAGACCCGTATATATTTTTAGGTGGTTATAATATATACAAACTATAAATGTTATATTTATCATGTTTATCCATTATTATCAATCATTTACATGAATCTGTTATAGGCATTCACTGAAGTGATTTTATAAGTGTTACATTTGTTGAGTACGGAACACGTAAAATAACAGATGAAATAGTATCTATCGAGATACTCTATACGTTAGATATCGTAAAGATTATGTTTAGTCATTTATCATCGCTGACGAAAACGGTCGTAAAATGCGTGTTCGGAAAATTTCGCGTTTGCATCCGGATATTATTGATATTATTGGTAAAATAACAGACGTCACTAACATTAAAGAAGTTGAATATTGTGTAGACTTTGGAATTGATGAAATTGACTTTTTTCTTGGTGGACTACATAATATTCATATACATGGAACAAGAGATGGTGCAAAAATTAAGATAAATGCTCTAATTAAGTGGCATTCGAATCCTACAGACCGCATGCGTTTCAGGGCAGCGTATCAAAGAGAATACGTTTTTTATCAACACATTGTGCCTAGGATGTTAGAAATACAGAAAAATTATAAAGTAATTGAAGGCTTAAAATTGAAGTTTCCCAACTGTATAGTGGCAAGCATGGAATATGACAAAGAATTCGTGGTTATCAATATGCCCGGTGACTTTAGACTTTTGGATAGATTTTATAAAATAGACTTAAATCATGCATCGCTAGTTTTAAGAAATCTTGCAAAACTACACGGCTTGTCGTTTGCTTTACAAAAAACATCACCAGATGATTTTGATGTCATTCTGAAATTATGCAGTCAAGATGTTCAATATTCCGACCCTGAAAATATTCCACAGTCTTTGGTTGACTATTTCAAAGATTCTTTGAGCGTCGTTTCGAATAGCGAAGTTAAAGCAAAACTTGAAGAAATATCACCGTACATTTTGGAACTATTAAGTAAATCTACCGCACCAGTTTTAAATTATAGTGCCATTTGTCACGCAGACTGCTGGCATAACAACATTTTGTTTAAATATAAGGTAACTTATTCTAATCATTTAGGTATCTATTCTTATTTATTTATGTATTTATTGTCTAGTGGTGACAAAATATCAAGTTAAACCGATGATAGCGGGTTCAAACCGTAGCTATTACTATGGCTGATTTGACCGGTGCTAAAGTATTTAAATTCGTCTCGTACTTGGTGGTGAAGGAAAATATCGTGAGGAATTTATAATATAATAATAAATAATTTAAAAAATAGTTTATAATTTTAATTTGAGTAAGTTCAATTCTAAAATACGCATAGATACTAATGAATTTTACAGTCTATACCTATACTCGTACTACTGAATGCGGGTTTCAACTACTCTAAATGTTAAGTTAAATGAAAAAAGAGATTTCTTTTCAAAGACTCGTTTTCAATTACAGGGGAAACGGCCAGTCGATGTTCTTTTTGTGGATTATCAGTTAGTCCGCTATGCTTCACCGGTGACTGATATATCGTATTATTTATACATGTGCACGGATCGAGAAATACTTTCTAATCACTACGATCATCTCCTAAATCTATACTACGGAACACTGTCAGCGGTGTTACGTCAATGTAATTTAGATGTGAAGGAAATTTACCCGAAGAAAATTTTACAAGAGCACCTAAGAGATTACTCGGTATTAGGATTAATAGAAGCAATGATATCAATGAAGATAATAACAGCAGAAACGGAGGAGGCTTTGAAAATGACTGAAATGAAATATCATCCCTCTGAGCAGCCCGGCGTGGCTGTATGTGAAACAGAGAATCGGGCAATGTACGTGGAGAGAATAAATGGAGTTGTTAACGATTTTTTCGATAGAGGCTATTCAATAGACGCACTATTAAATAAGTGAATAAATCCATATTATAAGGTATCGTGTTTTCATTGGTATATTGTGCTATATATTTGTATATTGAAAAATGTATGTTTCGTATGAAAATATTTATGTTAACCCACTCTATTACAAATATATCTGTATTATTTTCGAAGAATAGATAGAACTCAAATAATCAAAATAAAATATCAAGTAATTACTCGTATATCCATAATGAATGAAATTGAAAGATGTAGTGTTTGCGAAGACGGAATTAGAATGATTGTTGAAAGGACCCTAGATAGATATAAATTCCTTGGCACTACAGTTAATTGTCCGTAACAAAGGTTTTTCAGATGGGACGAATAAGCATCTTCGCTGAAAGGAAAGTAATGGTTGTGAGCGCGGGCAATATTTAACACTCTCTCTTGAAATTTGAAGCAGCTACAAGCATTCTCAATGAGTTTTCTGTGTTTCGTCGAAATGAACTTTGAAATATGTTAGTGAATGAACACTTTTCGCACAGTAGGGATTAATTTTATGTTAAGAAGTTTTTGGAATTTTTTTCTAGAATATTATTAATAAGTCACATAATTAATTTCAATTAATTTTTTTTTCAATTTCATTAAAATTGAATTTGAATGTTATAATTATGTTTATGAATGCATAAAACCATATATGAGTATCTACCTACATTGATAATATCTAGTGGTAATAAAAGTATCTACTAGGTTAAATCATTTTGTGCCTCAGATGAGATTGTAAAGAAACTGTTCCAGCAATGTTGCAGCGGGTATTCACCAATGAAGATAATGGTCCGATTATATTTTTTATCCTTTACAAATTTGGCCTAGGTAGGTATACATATTAAAAAAAAAGAAAATGAAAATAATGTTTTTCTTCTGTTTTTCATTCTTTAGTTAAACGTTACTCATTGCCTGCTACGTAATGTGAATTTTAATTATAAGCATAGCGTAATGTGCATATGCACGGTGGTTTAAAGCAACTTAAATATTCAATGGATCTGCGGCTTCTCTGTGAATTACACATTGATGCGGCAAATTTCGCGTATGTTAATAGATTATTATTTATTCCATTAGTTGTTTGTAAATGTTATGTAAATGAACGTAAATACATGTTTTGATATTAATACCACGGCGGAAACAAAGTAATACGATATAAAGTTATTGGTAAATCTATATCAATTTTCATACATTTGCAAAGCTGAAGTTGAAACAGAGTTATCTGATTGAGTATTTGTTTGTTTAGCACCCTTAGCCACAGTATTAATCTATCTGAGAAAATTCGTTTTACGAAAGGTTATCAGATAGTTATATAAGTTGAGTTGATCATAACTTTGGGTGATACCGCTCTTACAATACAATTTATAATTACATAATATTACGTATTCGTACATATGTAGAGCCGAGATGACCTAGTGGTGCGAACACGTGGATCTTAACCAAAGGTTACGAGTTCAAACCCTGGCTAGCAACGCTGGATTTTCAAGTGCTAGATTTGTGTTTAAATTCATCTCGAGCTCGGCGGTGAAGGAAAACATCGTGAGGGGAACCTGCATGTGCCGGAAGAAATTCTGACAACCAATCTGTAGTGGAGCAGCGTGGTGGATTAAGCTCCATAACTTTCTCCCTAATAGGAGAAGAGGCCTAAGCCCAGCAGTGGGATATCTACAAGCTATGTTACGTTTATTTGTAGGAGTTTTTGATTATTAGGTATTTTTCATTCAATTCTAGGTAATATAAGCTGTGAAAATTATATATAGTATAAATAAAAGTAGTAAATTAATAACCACGTACAACGGTCAATTTGTTTCAATATTCATTTTCATTCAGAACCCTTCGTCATTGCCAGTGTTTTATACTTTTTGTTGTAAGCCGGCATGTTCACGATGCTATAAATAGTGAATTTTCCCGTTCGTGTCAATACCGACATGGGTTTACCGCCGGCCGCAGCACGGCCCAGGTAAATAAAAGCCAACATATATAAACAATACAATTATCCCTCGGAGGAAACCCGAAAATAATTGAAAAGTGATGGATTTTAAGGTCTATCACTTTTCGCTTTCCTCCCTTTGTTTGTTTTCGTGCTTTGAAGCTGATTTTACAAGCAAGTTTTCTTTGTTAACGACTAACTTTTGAGCCTCTTAAACTTTGCGCTCTCTTACGAATTAGAAATGTTGTTCGGGGTTACTTAATTCCACTTTCTTTAGCATAATTTGTTTCCCTGTCATTTTGAAACGCGGAATCACAATATTAGGGTTCAGTTTGAATATATTATAAATACCTATGTATAAAAGTTTATTAAAAAATGTCAATTACGTACATTTTATCAAGAAATGATTGAATATATTTGCTTTACATTATAATTATTATTTACAATATTACTTTAAAATTGACACGGTAAAAATAAGATACGATGAAAACATTATAAAAATAAGTATAAAAATAAACGCATTAAAAACGCACATTATAAAGTTGTGAAAAGTATCTATGTATATATTAATACGTGAAGCAAAAAGTTCGTATACATTTTCACGAAAATTCGGCGAACAGAGGAGTATGAAATTTGGCATTGTTGAACTTTACATGAACCAAGATTCACTAAAAAAATATGTTAAATAATGTAAAACAAACCTTTCGCTCACATGGACACTACTACACGGATACCTTTGTCATAATCCTATCAGACACAATATTGACAGATGTCAAGGTGTCAGATTAAAATAATAATAAATAACTTTTTACAAAAAAATAAACCGACTTCAAAACTCAAAAGTCATAAATAACATATCCTTCGACAAAATATTGAAGTCGGTGCCAAGCAGGTAATATGTTCACGTCGGTGCTAAGTAATTTTTATTAATTGGCACCGACTTCAATATGTTGTAGAAGGATGTGTTATTTATGACTTTT
>DVXP01000663.1:0-18646 GCA_018235645.1 Junonia grisea | reverse complement strand
AACATCGGATCGATTCGATGTTTTTCATTGCAAACATCGATGTTTTCGATGCATCGATGTATATCGAATATCCCTAACGCAGTCACAATATGTGAATTTGGCGCTAAAAGTGAAAAAAATTTAAGGGTCTAGAACTTAAACTGACAGCCATAAGAGAATGGTTTTCGAAAAATAAATAGCGGATGCTGCGTTGTATCAACATTTCTGATTTTTTAAGGTAAGATAATATCTTCTTAGATATTATGTATATGTATATCTCAGTCATCTGGTAGAATACGCTATTATTTTTCTTAAGGAAATTTTGTACAGAAGCAGTAGCGTATTTATTCCGAGCTGATTACTAAAAAAATAGTACTACTAGGGGACCCCGAGATATTTTGCCATCGCTGTCACACTGTGGTTACGCTACTGCAGAGAAGTAACTAAGTAATAAAATGTTTAAGAAAAATTCTTAGATCTTAGGGCATATTAATAAAATTGTATTGTTCGTATTGTCTTAACAGTAACATTCAGTGCCGGTGTTAGGGTCACTGACACACCGGGCAAAAATTCTGTATAACGCCCTCTTAACCTTCCGTTAAGTTGCTTCAAACTACCAAATTAGCTAAAAAAAAAAAGGTCGTCACCTTCCGTTGCCTATCCTGAAACTGCCAATTTAGCTAAAAAAAGGTTGTTCCTCCCTACCAAAGAACTCCATACAATTTCGCCGCCCCTTGGTTAGCCTCCGGACCTCCACTAACGCATGTAACATTATTAAAAGTTGCTATGTAAAAATTTAAATGTAAAAAACCGCAACAATTCAAATAAAACACACAAATATACATGCATGGTATTTTATTACACTGTACAATAAATATTGGGCTGTATACAAAATATAGAGGAATTCCAAAAGATATTGTCAACACTCTAGCATACGATAACATGAGTGTATACGACGTAACATACCTTTAAACATCCGTAACATACAACTAACTACAATAACCAGTTACTCAGCCTCGTGAGCTATCGCTATTCCTATCAAACAGCATACCATTATTTAAATAAACATTTATTATTGGATTTTTTCAAGCAATATAAGAATTGGCACCCACGGCATTTACAACTAATACTATTGTGTTTCATATCCACTACAGGTAAACCTTTACATAAATTATAAAATCAAAATTATTCTAATTGAAAAAAATACACTTTACTTTATTAAATTAAAAAAAAATAAATCTTGATTGTGTCAGATCAAAAGTTACAATTCCTTATTATTTTAAAATCTACAAATATAAAAAAAATCATCTATAATAATTTAAAGACTACACGAGAATATAAAGGAATATTGCAGTGAATATCAATCACAATATATACAACATCAATCAGCCTATCACATTGCCTCGACTTAGTCGCTACTTTGAGACCCATTTTCCGAACTTACTATATACCTTTACCGCCCTACATGTTTTCTATTTCAAATTATATTTAATTAAATTACAAATATATACGAATATGCTTATTTATTTGTACAAAAATAAACACCACATATGAGTATCAAAAATTATGTGATGGATATAATCAACATAATACATGTTTAACTAGTTTTTCAAGATCACATACATTTTGAAACCCATACATGGCAACCCTAAGCGCTTCAAGTATATAATTTTTATAAAAGTATAAAAATGTGCATTTAACTAAATAATAACAATAAGCAGATCGAAGATTTTACAGGAAATATTATACAAATAGAAAAACTTTACAATATGCTACGTAAAATACATTATAATTATTTCAATATGAGATTTACTTGCACAGATAAAAATAAATTACAATAATAATCAGCTTGAACATTAAATTAATCAATTTGTTTTCTTCTTATTATTTATTTTAATTATGGAGTCAAGTGTTTATAGTAAAACATTTAAAAACGCAAAATAATTATTACCAATTCAATATTTTTCAATCTAATCACGAATCTCCCACTTACATTAAAATCGCTATAGAACTCTAATGTAAGTCACAGACAATATTTACATTTTTAATCTACATGTAAGGTACAGATAACGTAATATTTTAACTATAATTAAATTACTCATTAATTAAAATAATTTCAATCATGTATTGCTTACATTTCATTGCATTTCATCATACATTGTTTGTTTTATAAAAATCGCCATTACAAAACGAGAAAGGTTTTAAAGAAAGGTTTAAAATTATTTAAAAATAATATTTTTTGTAATTAACACATTACTGCCATACAAATGATATTAGCTTTTTTTCCTGTAAACATCAATTCAATATAAAAGTTTAAAAGATCAATATTTGTTGCTATCTAGTATTGATTTTGAGCTCTGAAATCAGTATAGTCTAACATAACAATTTTGAGCATTGACTATTGAGAGTATAGGGCCATTTTTTCAAATAACAATTTAAAAAAAACCAGATTGATCAAGTCAAATACTGAAAACATTGAAAGTTACTCAAAATTATTACGGAACTGAAAAATATTTTAAAAATTTCCATTCCATTGATTAATTAAACTAATTTGTCAATGATGAGTTATATTGAAATAGATTTAATATATTTAAATATTCCAAGTGAATAATAGATAAATAATAACTGCTTTTTATCTATGGCTAATTGTAAATAAATAAATCCATCTCTTTGGTAGCTTTGTTATTTTTTCACATATAGTTTTTTCGCACGCTATTGCATACCGTATCCATGGTATTATCTGAATCTTTTCAATTCCAAAAATACAATACAGAAACATTAATTATTTGAATTAAAATGTCATTTTTTTCATACAAAATCTGAGCATGAAATTAAAAATTTGATCGTGAAATTCGTATTGTATTATAATTTAAAACGGTACAAATATAAAAATGTATATAAATAAATATTTTTAATTATCAAATGTTATAGTGAATCAAAATTTACATTTTTATTATTAAAACAATTATATTCATAAATTGCTCAATATTATTCAGTCGTATGTTTAATATTCACTAATTATAATTTTTTTCATGAATATCAAATGTCAGCTTAACAAAATTATGTAAGATTTTTTTATATAAATTGTAGAAAAAAAAAGAATCGGTCAATTATTTTCTTATAATATAACGTGTGGCACACATACAAAATCTGCGCAATTTGTACATAAAAAATGCTACGACGTCTCGCGCCATATTTTTTTTATTTAATAACCATACAGTGCTGCCACATTTTATTTTAAAATTATTATTCCCAATTTATACCTTTCGACAGTAGAATTAATTCTGCTGACTTAAATGCAATCACTTAGGAAATCGAAAATCAAATAAAGGTTCATTCATCAGGAAATAATCAATTGAACCATTGCAAGATACACTAAAATAAATGTGTTTAAATGTATTTACATATAAAGCCTCAAATAAACCATTCATATAATATAAAAATTAGACAAAATAAATAAATGATTCAATCTTAAGAATTCTAAAATTACTCAAATATTAATAAATAAACTAAAGCTTATGACAGTTTAACCAACTAAATGAGTATAATTATTATGATCGAAAATTATGCACTTAAATATAAAAGATATTCAATCAGATTTTATACTTATTTGTGCCCTTTTAATATCGAACGAAAAGTTTGATTATGATTTTAGAAATTGTAACGTTGAAATTGTGCCAAAGGACGGAATATTGTAAGCCTAAATGGTGAAGAAAAATGTATAGAAGTCGAAAGCGGGAGGTTTAGCTGCATTTCTCACTGAATTTCATAAAAATATTGGAAAACATACACTTAGAAATAGGATAGCTCAAATTTTGGCTATTGCATCGTTTAACTGAAATTTTTAATAAATATTTACGTCAGAGGAAAAAGATGTTATAATTTGTAAACCACAAATCGAATTATAACTTAATAACACACTTTACGGATCAACCAGTCGTAGTTTTCCACAATTATTGAACTAAAGATATAAATTATACAAAAAACTAGTGTATATAAATTTTCGAAAAAACATCTATACGTGCCCTAATATGTATATTGAGCGGCAATTTTTGAGACGAAAAGTTCCTTTAATAATATATTTTTTTATCTACGTGCCCGTAAACACTTCGTTGCTGTTTACAGCCTACAAAAGTTTATAATCACAGTTCTATGTACATTTTACTCCCTAAAGGGAATCGAATAAGTCTTGAGGATCGATTGTGCCTATGTACTTACGATTGTACTTGCATCGTGCGTGCTTCCACATCACTACATATTATGTTTGTGGACACAGCTTATACGAGATGACAGATTAAAATAGGGTTGATGTAAATGTAAATTAAAAAAAAACAATAATAGTATAATTAATTTAGAAACCTACTTGTTTTGAACAAATTGTTTTGTCTCATTTAATTTAGATATTAAGGGAGATAAAATTCCAAAATCATCTTATATTGCATATTGTCTAAAAATCAGTAAACCATTAGTTCTTCTTCTGAAAATAGCTTTTTGCGTTTTATTACACAACCCTATATCAATTCGCCACTCGTAAATAACCTATACAATTAAACAATTCGATTTATTCGATTAAAGTCCCGACCTCGAAACCGATCAATGGCAGTAAAAGTCACTACGGTGATATCAGTGGATATATTTTCAATCGATTGATACAACGTTACTTGAAGAAACTATGTTTTGTTATCAAAGACTAGGGATAACATATTAAAATATCAAAATCGTCCCTAAACCTAGTCCAATACGTCATCTAGCTCTAAAACTTTGTTGAACACAATCGACAAAGCGCTGATACATACGTAAAGTTATCAAAAAGTGTTCGTAATAATATATGTGTGCAAAATCTACATTTTTTTGGTCATAAATAAACTGATATACAAATTTATCATTACAATATGATAGACTATACATTGATCACCGAACTCGCGTCCGGTAAACGTATCGTGCGAAATTTACATACTACAGAAAGTAGGCCGTTAACGAGACCTAATAAATAAAATAAAAAATCACGATTTTTGTCTTTTAAAAGTGCTTAACGCAGACAACAGAACCGGGAACAACGAAACAACATCTAGAAGAGAGGAAATAATGAATTCAGTATTGCCCGAAGTTTATCACAATCCAAACGTCCGCAGCGTCACGCCACGTCACTGCAGCATGAGAGATTCGAGATTACGGTTGAGAATCGTGTCTTTCACCGAGTTGAACACGACCTCTATGTTGTGCGTGTCTATGGCCGTCGTGAAGTGGTGGTACAGCGTTGTCTTTGGTTCCCTCCGAACGTTCGCGAACATGTTGAGCAAGAACATTTGCACGTCTCTCAAATTGTGAGGGTCACCTGTGAACTGGGGGTAGAACCAGCGTATGTCGGTCTCCTTGCTGGCAACCTTTTTGGCGAGTAAGTCGGATTTGTTCAGGAAGAGTATTATTGAGATGCCTTTGAAGTTGACGTTGTTCACGATCGTGTCGAAGATGTTCAGCGCTTCCTCGAGACGGTTTGTTTTCCTGTAACATTTGAAAAATAAGAATTAATCCCACGTTATATAACTGTCTCTAAAAAACAAAAAGTTGCATTTTTTGTTTATGTGTGAATTCGCTTAAAGCTTCAAAACTTATTACATTTTAATGTGCATTTGATGATTAGCTAAAACAAGGAATTCTATAGCAAATTGTAGATTTTCTAATGAAAAGAGAAAAAATCTAAAGGTCCCAAGGTAATCGTACATATTTTACAAAACAAACATCATCGCATGACTAAGGAATACGAGAAAAAAACCGAAACCAAACCGCGGAATAGTTGCGAAACATCAAACCGCTAAAAAACTATGACATATTCGACACGAGCAACGGTAAAGCGATGCGAATTCAACACAAAATAATGACTATGTAGTCGCACTGAGCGTGTAACCTTGATATAAATTTCCCGGATGCGAAATTTTTTTCTAAACCTGCGCCTGTTTACGTGTTATTATTAATACACTGCACTGAGATTAAAACGAAGATGAGAGTATATCGACGGGACCTAGTGCCTACGTCACACATCGTACGAGAGGAATTCGCTAAATTCTTGACCTATTTATTGCGAATCGCTTGACAACCTTTCTACATCATCGTTTATATACTGCATCTCGAAATTATTACTTCCTATTAAAGTGGTACAGTTTCTGATATATTAACAAATATTCGTACAAAATTTATCATTCAAATATTGCAAACGTACTGGTATTTGCTATATTTAAAATTAATACAATTCTTTTTACTGTTACATTAATAATTTAATCTTAAATTTTTCTTCTAAGATGGAAGCTTGTATAACTTTGCGACCTAAGAGTGAGCTAATCGGACGTGAGCTATGCCGCAAAAAATATTAAATATATATGATTCCATTACTTTGCTCAAGCAGTCAATGGAATGTCGAACAAAAAAATATACACTCTTTTCATTTATACCCTAATTTTAGATCAAATGAAAGCATACCTTTAATCCCTTGTATAAAATATCGACAAACATTAACAACAATTATGTAATAATTTCACAAATTTCAACCATTTTAAAATATCCGACCTCATTTGTAATTTAAATAAGTTAAATCGAAACAGTTTAAATAATCGATTCGATTTAAAAAAAAATCACCCTAATCCATTCGTAAATCATATCATTCATCTCCATTTGAATATTTCCCGATTAGTCACGAATAATCTGTGACACTTGCATTTCGTAATCGACTTGCCCACATCCATCTCACTCCACATACCTGCCTATATTTAAAATATAACGTAACTGTGGTCGAACAGGCCCATGGTATCACTTTGATGAAGGGACTTTTTATCTTCTATTTACGACGCCGTAACCGAAAATATATTTACGCGCCAATAAAAATATTAATGGCAACCGTTAGAAAAGCAGCCGAACGAAATGTACGTGATAATTATATTTACTTTAGTTTTTAGTTTCTTCATATTTGGAACGTTTAAATAAACTCGAACGATCGTATTGATGAAATTTTTACTCGGCGTCTAGCGGTATTTCTTCATGTTCGACGTAATGTGCGAACGTCATTCGACTTCCTTGGACAACCTACTTCCTATCATAAAATTAAAAACGAAAAATGTTTTGTTAATTTGATCGCAATCAATAAGCGAGAGGTGTTAAGCATGAAACAACAATTCTAAATACATTAACATCCTACTGCTAATTATTTTTGAGTCATGCCCCTTTAAATGCCTATCAAAAACCATCGAGCCAAAAACACAATAAGTTTAGGAATAGTCAAAATACTTTATAGACTCAAAGAATTAAATACGATTAACTGTTTAGCTTAAACTATCTTATCTTATTTTTATACGAATGTTAATTAATTGTTATCATCGATGAATTCTGTGAATAATAAATAAAACTAGGTATCTGAAGAGATAAACAGACGTGATTTAAGACAGATGGGTAATTAGTATGACCGACACTGCAGTCCAATTGATTATAGTGTTTGCACGACCAGTTGCCTGGTGCGGATGTGGATTAGCAATTCATAAACCTTTTGATCGTGAATACAAATATGATACATTATATATTTTAAATAATTAAATCTATAAATCCAATGATCATACAAAAACAAGAACACAAGCGAATAAAAAAAACTATAAGTGTTCCGAGCGCAGATATTTTTATTACTAACAAAAATAAAAACGCAAGCATTTTTCGTATTCTACGGAACAGCAACATTTTTGACGCATTAGTCAACTATTATGCAGGTATTAAATAGTGAATCAAAATGTCCCAGTGGATGAAACACGTGGGTCCTATTTACGGCCGCGCTGAGTTATCAAGTGCTAAAAGTGTGTTTACAGCTCGAGCTCACCGCAGAAGGAAAACATCGTAAATAACCGGCGTATCTCGGAAGAAATTCTGATTCGATCATCGTACGGTTAAAGGCAAATTTTGAAACAAATTTTAATATAAAAATTGCAAAATAGCGAGATAATAATTTTACACGCAGGTATAGCATAAAAGAACTTTTCTTTTCATATTTACGGATTATGATTAATATCGATAACTTCATTGAATATTAAAATAATTCTAAAATCGCCCATGAACTTTTAAAAAGCAACATTGGAGATACATATTTTAAAATCGAATTTACTACTTAAGTCCTAACTTTTTGAACATTCTTTATACATTATAGGGGCCGTACAAAAAAACCCTAAAAATGACCATACCTATCTTCCGACAGGACCTGATCGAACTCCGACGACGATACCAGAAAGAGTATCGACGTGACGGAATCGAAGCACTGCGTCCACTTCTGCCTCTGTGTCCGTTGACCGCCGACGTCGACGAATACGAATGGCACGTTGTTAATGTTGATGGTGCACTCCGTTATGCCCTTCGTGGCTTTCCGGCAGTGCAGGATGTCCTGATGCGAGGGCACGTAGTCCAGCCGCGCTATACGCTCCAACTCACCGAAGAAGTAGCTCACCGAGTCACTCTGGAAACGAGAAGCATTCTTTTTTATGTCTACAACTAACAAGTACTGAAAATTGTTTAAAAAGGTTTTTATAATGTATAGTAATACCAGGTAATTAGATTATTGTCATCTATTTTGTTTTTAATAATAAAAATAATCATAGCAGTATAAATAACATAGTTGTACACCTACTAATAAAACATAATACCATATTTCGTTAGTAGTTTCTTGGCGATGCAATAAACAAAATCTTCTAAAAAACTTACTCGTACTTCTAAAGACAGAATTTACAATTTCTTTATAAATAGCTAGTTTTATAAATATAAAGTTAATCAAAAATCGACATAATAATGTGTCACACAAGTAAAATCAACGTTTCAGCTAAATTCAATAGAACTATAAAACACGATAGCTGCTCGTTTGTCCTAAAACGTCTGGCCCGTAACATGCAACGTTCATGAAAATCAATACCAACTCCAGGGAGGATTGAAATTGCCAAAACGACTGACTTACATTCCACCCGAACAAAGTTAAATGCATACATTAACATACGTTTGTAGGTAAACGAGATTCAAGTGACATTACGTGCGAAAGAATTTTTATTTGTGACATTCAACAAATTGCAGGACAGCATTAACCTTAAACTTCAAAAACATAATGACTTCCAAGATTGAAACAATAAAACATTCGACAGCACCTTTTCTGTGAATAATTTTTGACAAGAAACGAGTAATGTGGACGCCTCGGTAACCAGCATGAATATTTAGCTTATAAAACAAATCCAAAAAATTTTATATGTAGAAATCCCACCAGTTTGCTCTATCCGGGTTCAAACTGACCAAAACATAAATATTGACTTTTACATTAATCTCAGTTTCATCATTCTCTCCGACCTGAACTAACATTATCAATCTGGATGCCTATGATTAAGGCCTAGACTAACATATTAGACGCACAATAAACAGCATACGGTTAAAATTCTAGTGCAAGACTATTAGCCTAAATGAGCAAAAATAAATTGAATGAACTCGAAACCGTTCAAGCTTACAACGCATTTCATTGAATACCATCTTATTCAGCCTTCAATTCATTCAGATTCATCCCTGCGTGCGACATACCTATTTATCTAATGTATCTTTGTTGACTGGACAATATTTATACAAAGGAAACGTTGAGTTAAACTTTGTCGATATTTATTGAAGTAAAACCGAATTGGTGGTAAGAAAACAAAAATTTGCATAATGATTTTCCTTGGAAGTGAGACAAAGAAAATGGTTGAATAATTTAAGAACTTAAAGTATAATAAAGCAAATGTTTAAGGCAATAAAGGATGTCATGTTGATGAGGTCACACCTACAACCCGAGTTGGATCAACGATCACAATGAAAACTGACGGTCCAAACACGGCCTAAAGCTACCAGTCACCGATCTAGTGCGTCACGTAACTGCACTGTGTATCAAACATTAAGATTTTTCACACTGTAATGCAAATGTTATACGTATACGTTGAACCGTTAATCATAACAATGTATACAATTCTTAATATTTTAGTAAAGTATCGTATACGAAGAATAGATCATTTCATATTTTTAAACTACCAAATACATATAGTTATTTCTTGTAAAGGAAAATAATAAGGAAAACTACTTTAAAATCTTTCTATTTACCTAAAAGATTTTCGTAAAACAATTTAGTTAGATGAAGTACGCTTTATTTATAATACTAGTAGGTATATGCTTAATGAATGGAATTTTAACGACGACGCGGTGAACAGGTAAACATAAAGCCTTTATTTGCGACGAGTATTTCTGATAAAATACAATTAAAACAATCTTATCAACGCTCGAAACGCTTTTCCTGTTTTCAATACCGATTGCGGGAAATTTTCGCAGAAGTGATAACACTAACTTGAAAATAAAATACACATTTACCTTTCAGAAATTATTAAAAGAAAGACTTAATATCTATTCAATTACTAACAATGCTTACAAATCGATAAAAAAAAGTATAGATTTAAGCTGAATAAAGTGGAGATAAAATGCGTATATTATATTTGCCTATAAAAACATACACGTTCGTGTAATGTGTATTTAATTGATTAAAAATCATGCTTATAGTAAAAAAAATAGAAGAACCATATGTAGTGTGTTTTAAATGGACTTAGGCCCAAAAAATCACACACAATTCGAAATGTAAACCACATTTCGAAATTGTGTGATGATTTAAGTAGGTTTTATATCGTGGGTATTTGAGTATTTGTTGTAAAACAGGTTAAATATTTTTTATTTCACCCATATTTTACATCTATCTATAATATCGATTTTACGGGTTCAAAAACGTTTTTTGCAGTTGGCACAGTCAATTTTTAATGATAAAAAAACAATGGAAATCCTCCAATCATAGTGTGCACATTGCTTTTATGATTACAATAGTATTGTTAATGTACGGTATGTTAGTAACTAAAGGGTTAATAGCTAGTCAATGTCGTTCCTATGATATCAGAGCATTCTTTGTTCCAGATACATAGGTTCACCTAATGGTCATAATTAAGCCCTAATAACAGATTCGATCATCAAATATAAGTGAAAACAAACATTCAACTCTTATCGATATACAAAAGATAATAATCATATCTATATTAGAAATCATAGATAATGTATAAGCAAACAAAATTTTACGTGATGATTCATTAATTACGAAACAAAGGCGATAACTTTGAAGCGAAACGACATTTCACTGGCAAGGTGTGAATGAGCACGCATAACTTATGTCTTAGGTTTATTTGAATAAACTAAATAGAATTTTTGTATGTATGTATATTTTAATGTGTAGCTTAATATTTTTTCAATCATGTAACTTGCTACTATTTTGCTTAAAAAACAAACACGATTTTGCATTACATACCTTTTTATTAAGGAAGGTTCTTACAACAATACAAATCACAGAAAGTGAGTTTATTCAAAAAATCACGCCACGGATGAACAAATTCAAATAAATCCGCGAGACACAACTGTCAATAATAAATTCCTCGTATAACATTATATAATGACACCAGTTGGACACAATTCTGGGTCGGAATTCCGGACATAGCACAGATATTGAAACCACAACGAAAATCCGCATGGTCAACGGCAAAATGCATTAAAATGGAATTCGCGATCATTAGCATAGTAGACGATTACAATTACCATTTTGTCTACCAGTAGTCCGGATTTAAATCAAATTAAACTGGAAAATCTTCTGTTCTATATATTCAGTAAATTAGCTCCTTGGTTGAAGTGGTTAGGGCCAAGAGACCCTTTGTTCCTTGTCTAAATGACCTCTTTCCTGTCTAATAATTGGTGTAATTCAAATTCAGCATGTCCAAACTGTATGACCGGTTAAAAGATGCATCTACTTAATGTTTATTAACGATCACATTTTTGTAACAGAATTTCACTTTGCATAAAAATAGTTCTAAAACAATTTTATAAATATATAGACCAGTACAGATCCAGAAAATTAGAGTAGAATGAAACCCGTTCCAAATGGTAAATATTATACCATTGATGGTAATAATTAATTCATAAAAATTTCATATTTGTCTGTACCATTTGGAATTGGTTTCATTCTACTATAAATTAATTTTTTTTTCAAAACCTATTTGCACTGTTCTAATATATTATATGAAGTTTTTATAACTGAACAGGTACAAAGTTCTACGCAATGTCTGTGAAGTACTATAGTTCAGAGGATATAGGTCGTTTCATTCTGACAAACATCACAATTTTCTTGATAAAATACGACATATTTTAGATATGTCTAATTTTAAATTTCCTAAATTGAAGAAAATCTTTTTGCAACAACTAACAATAAATGATATTTACGGATAAGAAAATTATCAAACAAAGCAAAATATTTCGAATAAAACAAACTTCTAATAAAAGAAAGCGCTTTACCGTCTATCTACGTTTGAGGGTTACTATATCACCGACAGATAAACAAAGTCAATAAAATACAGACAGCGATGTACCTACTAAGTCATTAATTCAAAATTGATACGAAATTAGTCAAAAGTTTAACGACTCGGTCGTATCTCATATTATTATGTATTTGGTTCGGGCAAAACTGATACAAAACTGGTTTATTAACGTATTACCGTCATCTATAAAACTTGTTACTTCATCGATTCCAACTGTTATGCATACTTAATGAAACTTTAACAGTGACTGCCAGACAACGCAACGCATTGCTTATGTGGGTTTAGGCATGAGATGTGCATGATTTTCTTCCGAAATTAGACATTTTGAAATAAATTTTTTTCTCTAATTTACACTTTACTTTGTAGGGTTAAAAACATATCGGATGAAATGAAGGAAATTCACCATAAACGCCGATAGATTGGAAGTCGTATCAGATATGGCTAGTAAAAATAAAAATTCCAACAAACTGAATCATTTTCAACAAATAGAAAATGATTATAAAACGACAAGCTATGAAATCATACGGATGGGTTATTATCGTGGTATAATCCTGCGCATACATTATACCCGTACTTAATGATAGAGTACGAGCATGATACAACACTGCCGCATTAAAAATTACGCATGTTCTTTCAATAATCATAAATAAAGGCTTCTGTTATTGGACAATTACGTTTCCATGGTCACGGCTTAATAAAAGATATTTTAATGATTTCTAAGATTGTATGCTTTGAAACACAACTTAAAATTTGCGATTATCGTAGGATTTTAGGAGAAACATCTTAATCGTAATTTAGTATTCCAGATACTATCCTCCTAAAGCTAAATACGGTAATTTATTTAAACTGTAAAGTAATAGAAAGATTAAAGAACTAATCTTAACAAATGTTTTCAGAATCAAAACAAAAAATAATCTAAATGCAAACACTTATTTAATAATGTTTCAACAACCACCGCATTGCTTGATACGCTTATCATGACGAATCTTTAGATCAAGTTCACGGTCCTAAAAATGTAATAGATTACATCTTATCGTTACTATTATTGTGTAAAGCTGTAGTGGTTGTTTGAATGCGCTAATTTTAGATACTAACTTCTAATGTCCCATTGGAAAATTATTTTATTTTATTTATCCCGGTTATTAAGAAATGTTAAAATCTACAAAATATGTCACTTCTCCAAAGCAATATACCTCATACTCAATCAATGGTAATATAGCAAATTTTGGCAAGTATCAAAACCAGTAAGGTGTTAGTAAGGATAAATGTTTAGATTATAGCAGACCAAACAATATCGAGGTTTATTTACTTGCCAATGCGATAAAATTATCTTATTTAAGGTAAAGATCAGCCAACAATAAATCAAGTTTTTAAATAGGTACAGCAAATTGTAAAAGAAGCCGTCTTACCTTTGATATCATAATGTATATTTTATAAATGTTTGTGCGGAAGATAAACTCTTCAACATCATGTTAACGAGATTCCAAGAAACAGCGCCGTCAATTACAAACCCTATGTTTTCGCCTTCGAACCCATACAACTGCATAAATTAGACTAAACTTCTTGGAATTCTTGGCTAAAAATGAGGGGGAAAAAACTCAGACCGGTCTATTTTAGAACTTGTATATTTTTTCTAATTTTAATTAACGAGACTTGCAGAAATCTCTTAAGGATATACGTACTATAGTGAGCGATAGAGAAATTGGTTTTTAAAATTTATTATTATGCTTCTATCCATACATAGAGAAAGTAGTCAGATAAACTATTATATACCTATTTTCGCCTTGCACTTTGAACCGCAAAATAAAAGCCTTTCAATTCAGATATTCTATTCAGAATGTAAACGATGTCTGTCTCGAATTTTACTTAAATTCATTAAAACATCACTGAGCACAGAAATACAGACACACAAACATACGCATTTATAAGATCAGTTTGATACTATCGCCATAAGTTAAAATTTTATTAATAAAACCATTAATATTTAATTTATAAACTTTACACTATTTATTCCCAGTGATAAAATTTTATATTTAAAGCCTTTATAATCGCCTTAACGCACGTGACGAATAACTTAAGGATTAAAGAAACGCCTTGTGAATATTATTAAATCGAATGTGATTTTTTTATTGTTGTGTTTTCACACGTTATATATTCACTCGATAATTATAAAATACTGTTAACACATTGTCAGAGTATAAAAAAAGACAGGGAGGTACCTTATTTTTGTTTAGCCAAAACAAAAATACTGTTCACTGTATGAAAATCTGGAAAATAATATGTGATCCAAAATGTAAAGGTTTTTTTTAATCTAGCTTCAACTGAACTTAGGTTTCGTCTATTATAATTTAAGCATTTATAATAAACGTAGCACATTATAAGGCCAAAAAGCTATTCTTTTAAAAAGTTAGTTAGGCTACTCTGGTTCTCGTGGCCTGGTATTCATATCGATCACGCCGTAGTTTTAAACTCTTAATGAATGCAGATTCGATTTTACGCCTACTGCATTGCGTCTAAAATTTTATTATTTTATCAGTTACCATAGTCATAGGAGAGAATAAGTTTTACTTTTCAAATAAATATTCTTATAACTCTATGTTTCTATTGGGGTAGAGCAGTTTCATTTTATTGTTTGAGTTAAACTTTTTGTTCCCATTTTAATAAAATGTTCTAAACCTATAAATCATTTAATTCTACATAATTATACGTACGTATTATTTGTTTTATTGTTTTGATCTATCTTTAAGTGAAAATTTAAATTAAGCCAAGTTTGCTAAAGGAGGCTAGAATTTTATAGTAATATGTAATTATGTTTTCTTTGCGCCTTGCTACTTCTGTCCATGGTCATATCATGTACCCAAAACGGACTATAACAGCTTTTCTGTAAGTTCTAATCATCGCCCACCATCGCACGTTTTTGCGCTCATAAGTCCCATCAACATTGTAGACAGTTGCAGTTTTCCATTACGCTACAACGTCGTGTAGTAGAGCCATTACACTTCGACTAATCATTTAGCACGATCTACTTTTCCAACTGGCACGCTAGTTTCTATGACATTGTACAAAAACTGAATCTTAAAATATATTCAAGACATGCTACTCTTTAGATATTCTAGACAAAATACTAGCTTTTATAGAACAAAGGTCAACATTCTGACAGCCCTGACGGCAGTCCCAGAGCAAATTTAAACTTTATACCCGAGGGGCAAAGCGACAATAAAATATTCCTTTTGTTACGAAACTAATTTAAAACAAAGGATACATTTTTCAACAATACAGTTCGCTTGTTCCGTATTAAAACGGAAACTGTATAAATACTTAATTTAAAGAATACGACATTTTATACATCTCAGCACCATTTCATGAAATAGCGGAAAACTTGAACTTTTAAATTTTCCGTTAAAAGTTTTCCGTTTCTAATTTAACATTATTACTACTTTCTTATTTTTCTGTTTTCAATTAAAACAATTTTTTTTTCGTTTATTAACCAAATGTTTATCACATCTTACATAATATAAATCATAAATTACATCATTATAATTTTCATACAAAACCTTCGGTTTGGTGCTATTCGCACGTAAACCGCTTTATTTATATTTAACGAAATGCAGGTAGCCGAACAAATAACAAATTTTAGTATATTATAACACATATTTCTCCAGATCGACTTTTACGAGCTGCGCGGGAGAATGCAGGTAATGCAATGTTATTCTATCCTTGGGGCACATGTTAATTTCTCGTATTGGAGAGATCTTTGGTCTTCAAATAATCTGTGTAATGTGCAGTTGCCAGGTAAGTTTGTTTTGATTTCATAATAATACTTTATTATTATCTAAAGTTTCTATCGTCGAAATAAATATGCCACAAAAGAGTGCAAACACGATTTGATGGCTGAACACCTGGCCGTGGTACGTACGGATAAAGGGATGTTTGATCTCGAATTATGCATTGTTGAGACGTGTAATTTGATTTGTAATAAAAAAAAGCCAATTGAAAAATTTTTTATTTATTAATTAAACTCTACCGAAATGATAAAAAGCCTATGTACCTTTTTGTAATTATGGAGCATGTTTTGATAATTTATTTTTTGAAATCTCTATATGAAATGATTAACATTCTAGTTAAAATTCTTAGTGTTACTGGAATAACAATAATAACCATATTTACTATGTATTAAAAATGAAAGAAGAAAAATTGCATAACTTTATTTAAATCGAGTCGACGAAACGGAGGCCCTTTTGGCACGTACGTAAAATTTATTCCACACTTGATTACAAACACCATTGTGTGCTGAATGATGCGTCTATTTAATTGTACGTTTTTATCGAACGGAAAAAATCGTGGAAATTCGCTATTAATTTACATTTAATGTCCCGTAACGTGCTGTTACGTGTTTTAAGGTTAAACTGTGTACTTAATAATTATATGTTACTAAGATGAGTTTGTCTTCTTTGTACATTTATGAGCGAATATTTTTTTGTAGTAACTTCGAATTCTCTTACTCGATTTAAATGTGTTAAACATTAAAACTAGTTGAAGTGCAACGTAAACCTTTAAATATATTATGATATTTATAGTCTGAAATTTATAGTATAGATGATGAAAATGATAAAATTATGATGAAGTAAATCAATCCAACATACGTCTAACATTTAATTGTCGTATTAAGTTTTTCTTTTTTTCAATAAATGATTTACATTACATCTAACTAAGTTACACTGGTCGAACTCACGACAGAAGCTACTTGCGGTTATCACTACGCCAATCAGTCGTTAAATATTTAACTATTCTGTTATATTATTTTTAAAAACAAGCACTAAACTCGTATGTCAATCATCTTGACGTGTTAATGTATATTCGTTTTAAATCTCGCAAATGCGGTAACGCGGATGAAATGGCAACACACGTTCGATCACGAAAAGTTTATTAACATTATTTTAGCATCAACATTTTGGAACAAAAATTACGTAACGATTAAAAAAATTAATATGATTGCATGCAAATGTCTTTAGAACAAGAGCTGTCTGAGTTCCCGGTCTAAAATCGACAAGTTCAGGTATTGCTTACAGGCATCATGTGTTCGAAACCTTGCAAGCGTAAACCATGACGCAACGTATGTGACTAATCCAACGAGATAAGAAACGCAATTACAATTATTTCATTTATATATGATGACGTAATAAACATAATCTGCTCTAGTAATAAAACTAAGCTTTGAAGTTGGTAATCTCATATGTTTGCTAGAGCAACACTGTATGATCCATATTATTATCCATAAACTTAATGTGAGCTTGTAAAGAACTTTGACAAAAGCCTCACTTTTAAATGAAAAAAATCTGTTTTCAATCTATGCTATGTGTTGTAGTAACATGTTATTGAGATGCTTGTTTGTTTTGATAACTCGACTTACAATATTTGAAAAAATATATTTTTGAATTACATAGGTAATGATAGGTGGATATGAAGTGCAATTATTATATCACCACATCACAAACACTAAGAGTAAAGTACAAACTAAAATTGAACCTTGAGAGACAACTTTAAGACTATACAAAAGTATTTTAGTAACTGAATAGTACTTATTGGTAATCATCACAACACCCTGAATCAAAATTCTATGTACTGATTCTACTGCCAATATTCTACCTGCTATTGTTTAATAGTTATTGGTCTGCAAGTATTGATACTTTCTATATGAACTTTTGATTATCATTATAGAAAATATTAGTCTGTCTTGTTTAATAAATTATTTAATCTTAGTTTTGCTACTTAATTATTATCGGTGATTCTTATGGAAAATGACAAAAGTATTAAGTAATAAATATTGTAAGTAGAGACGGGATTATATGTATATGCATTTGCATATTTCTGCCACTTTTTGGGAATAATGCATATTTCAGCCATTTCTTGGAAAAATTTCATATTTCAGCCATTTTTTCGGTTTCAATTGCATATTTCACCTAAAAATCAAGGGTAAAATGCATATTTTCGAAGTATTTTTCTTGCGGTTCGGATTGTTTTGGTTGACGATCTTTGTTTTTTAGTTAGCACTAATTTCGTCACGGAAACGTACGTCAAGACCTTTGTTTTGGTCACCAGTCAAGAAAATTGTGCCTTTTATTTTTATTTTATCAGTAATTGTACCTACTTTTGCTACTTGATCGGTAAAAACTATATGCATTTGCATATTTTTTGCACTATTTCCTCATCCCTGCTGCCCCTTCTCCCCACCTCCCGCGCATCCCTTC
>DVXP01000662.1:0-18652 GCA_018235645.1 Junonia grisea | reverse complement strand
ATGTTACTTTATGCTAACGGCAAAACAACGATGATAGCGTTTATACTTTTCTAGATATCGAGGTATTCCACATTACCCTAAGTATCCCAAATGTGCTGACTTTCCTCAAAATATAGATACTTAATTTTAAACTGGCAATATTTTGTCTATTCCCGCATGCCAAGGAATTCGTATCTAGATCAAAATTAAAATATTTGGTATGGATTTTTTTCGCGCCGGCGCGAATGGTGAAACGTGCGTTTGTAGATTTTTGTAGAGATTAGCATTTTTAGTAAAATCTAAATATGTATATCATATAAAAATAAGGTGTATGATTAAAGTGCTTAATTTATAATCGTTCTATCTACATATTATTTTAAGTAATGGTTAAGTGTGTTCCGCTATTTAAGCATTTTAAATAAAGATGTTGTAGTAATTCATAATTTATTATCGATTGGGTTGGATTTTTTGAGAAAAAATGGCATCTATCGTTTTGAAAAGTTTGTCCATTCTTCTAGGCATTTTTTTTATTTTTGTTGGCGTAACGAAGCTGACGCCTTTCATATCGAAGGAATTGCATAAAGATTTGGTGAGTATTTTATAATAAATATATTATAATTTCACACGTGCTGAAGTTGGGATGAAATTAAAAAGGTCGCTAGGTGCATTAAGATTTTTGTTGCGGAGCAATGTGGCTTGCTATTTTAGTATTTGGCCTGCCGCCTAATGCCCAGTGGTGCTTGTCTTGTTGCGACAGTAGAAATGATTCTTTACTGCTCGAATTTTTTTCGAACTTGTACATTAATAAATGTATTTTATGAATTTTAATAAAAACTAACTGCTTGCTTATTTTTGTCAAGAAATGCAATTTCCTATGCGAACGCCATTTTAGAAATATATTTTTTTTAAGGTTTAAGAACCATTTATTCATGTTTCAACAAGTTTATCTAGATAAAGAAATCACTTTAAGTTAGTATTTTCACAATTTTCAAAAAATGCACAAACAATTGCACAGTCTCTCGTTGCCTAAACAAAAATCTGGCCTAATCCCTTATGATTATAGTAATACTTTCGAGTAGGTACATTTCTTTTTTCTTAGAGCGATATCAATCATTATGCATGATTTTTTTAAACGTTTCTACAAGTCATTACTATCATTAAAAAACCAGTTTCGCGCGCGTATTCTGTGACGTCAGGATACACGAAACCATACTTGCTAATTAAACAGCTCTGGATATTAGTCCTTTACAACATACTTGTTGACATTGGGGTAGCCAATTTTTTAAGTAAAATAAATTGTATTTAATCCTTAGGCTAAGGAAATATATCTAACATAGGAGATATGATGATAGAAAATAATAAAAAATAGTTTTTTTAATTAATTTTTTTATTTTTATTAAAGAGACTATGTTAAAATTCAGATTTAATTAAATTAAATTCATTTCTCTGTTTTTGAAAAAAAAAATTAAAAAGTAAGTTCTGTAAAAGACTTGTATCCAGAGAGATTAAATGAAATAATTCGACCTTGAGCACGCTTCGTGTATATTCACGTCACTAACCGTTTTGGAAATTTGCATGGGAATTTCAAGAGGCAATTTTTGAAAATTAAAATATACTATTAAATGTACAGGTACGTTTCTTTAACAAAAAAGATTACAAATAAAAATATTTCGTCAATTTTGGAGTCACATGCATATTCCCTATTCTAAAAAGTTTACAAAAATATATCTAAGAATGATAGCTAAATACCTTTTTAGATATACTTAGTAATAAATACAATAGCAAAATTAATAATAGCTTTACATAGTTCTTAATCATGATCAACGTTGCGAAACGAGACGAAATAAAACCTGAATTCAATGAACATTGTAACGTCGAGATGATACAATTTGGTCATAAAAAATAGTCATTTTTTTGGGACACCCTGATCTATTAAATATACTATAGAGATCTCAAGACGTCACTTCCTACCATTATTTCATTTTCCTCTAATAGACTCACCTATTATGTCCGGTTACAAGAAACAGATGTACGCCATTTTTTACGTTATTAAAACGAAAGGCATCCGAGACGAGATGAGCTGGCCACATCCCATTGCTATAAGTGCGCCATTTATTATTTTAATCTTCTGCTACTTGTAGAAGAGTATATAAAGTATATAACATAACAAATATATTAATTACTATTCTAAAATGTGTTTTTAATTACGTATCCTAAAACAAATTAACATGACTTTTTAATAATAGTGCTATAATTTATTGCTTTTAAAATTACGAATGAAATGAGGTAGATACGTACATTTCGTTTTAATTGGTTATTATAAACGTTGACTTAATGGAATTGGCAGGACGCGAGTGAAACAGGAACTTATTAATAAAATTGCGGCACTCTTCCTTTCGGCGAAGACCGAAGCAACACAGGCATCCGCTCGCCTTTGATCGTGTGTTTATTATCGTTAATGCCACATTCACGGGTTTTCACCAGCAGTATAATCGTTGTGAACCAAACCTGATCCAGTTTATTTATTACATGATTTAATTATACGGTGAACATGTTTAATATTAAAAAGTGACCAACCAAATTAATCAAACGGCGACCATCGTAATTTTTATCGATTATGTAATCACTTTTAATTTTTTAAATAATTTATAAAAAACTATGAAACTTTAAACGAAATCGGGAATAGATCGGTATATTTGAAGTTTATAACTAATTTTGTTATTGTGAGGGCGGTAATTACGAACGTTTACTTACAATGCTAAGCATATAGATTAATTCTATGAAGTGAAGTAAACAGTAGTAACATGACAACACTTGTAGGTTGTGTTGTAGGTAATATATCGTGATTCATAAGTCCTAGTTACACAGCACATTATTATGCAATGATTGCGCATTCCGGTGCAGGTACATAATAATCTGTAACATAGAGACCAACAATCTTCCTCTAACGTCTAACATATACATAATAAGCACTTATTTACGTGTATGAAGATATTGTATTATTTTATTACCTCATAAAAGATGCCATAGACGGAAACACAAACGAGTGCGTTCGAGTAAGTGCGGTGATCATAATCTATCGTCTCGCATTGAGGAGCACAATAAGTAGCAGACTTCCTCTCCCACGTTTGGAACAGCGGATGCCTAGACTTGCGACCTCCGGCATTACTTTTAAGACATACTAAATATAGGGGGGTCGGACGAACGATAATCTATCGACAGCGCTTTATTAAGTCGGTTATTATTTCATATTTAATTGATTAAAAGATCTCTTAGTAGGCGAGATTGCGACGGAATCTCAGTGTCAAGAATAGTTACAGTATATGACCTATGCACCTCGGAGGTACACGCAAATCTATGGCTTGACGCAAAAGAGGAACTATTGTTCGAGTGTAAAAGTCAACTGAAAAACGTTTTTATTTGATGACTGACGTTCAAAATTCACTAGTAAATTTATTACTCTAAATTGATCCATTTCAAAGGAGAGATATGGTGTATATAATCCCTTGAGTGTAAAGTAAAATAACAGTAATTTTTCTATTATTTTGGCTAATGCTGGCTTTTAGGCTCCTCCTCCTACTACTTTTAGGCGCGTGACTACTCGCTCTATGTCTAACTTGACCTGTTCAAAATTATAATCTAGATTCATATTTGTTTTGTTTCATATCCTTTTTCTCTCACATATGTTGATTCTTTTTATGACCTAGGCATTACTTTATTATCGATTTATTTAAATAAGATGCTTGTCGGATTATAGAGTACTCCCTAAAACCCCCTAAAATACGCATTTTTTCTAAAATAAAATGTTTTTAAGTAATGAATGATATAGGCCCTGTCGGATGACAAGGGGATCTGGATTGAGACAGGGGCTGGATTACCGGGTCTACTGTACATAACCTCTTTAAATTGTGAGTCTTACCCCTGTTTTTCTTATTAATTTATTTTATAACACAAAAACCAAAGAGTGCACCAATACCCACACATTGAGATTTGGCACTACATTATTTTTTCTTTGCTTTTCTATTTCATTTTAGTACCAATAACATTTAAAAGAATCTTTGACATGAAACCAATTTACTTCATTTTCCTTTATAAAAGTTAGATTACACTATTAATCGCGTAGAGAACAAATTTTTTCTGCACACAGTTAACATATTTTAAATTCTTATACATGATATCATGTTAATTTATTCAAACCGTAACATTGTTATAGGTATAAGAACGAAGTTTGTTAATAGTTTTAATCAAAATGTACCTACCTAGTTGGCTTTAAATAAAAATTGAATGGTTTTACTTTTCTGGATATCCTTGATAACTAATCAAAACACAAAATGTACTTGTCTGATACATGTACATTGGACTGATGGTGTTTCTACTTATTATGTAGGGAAATGCAAATCTTATTATTAATAGTTAACAAAAGATATGCGGGCGGCATGGCGGTACAGTAGAATGGTGATTATTGATATTCAATTATCTGTATTCATTTTAATGGCTTAGATTATTGATCTGGTGCAACAAGACAGTACAGTAGTAGTACAGTAAGTCCAGAATATATACAAGATGTTTCTGTTTACATTTTAGTTACTTTTAAACATTTTGAAACAGGATTTATTTGTATTGTATTGTCCAAATAATGTATGCAAATCACTTTTTATGATACAAAGTTATTCAAAAATTATTGTTTGATTTGGCTTAGAAATCAATTATTCAGATTTTTTATTACACTGAATACCAGGGGTATTCTGTGTTTTAATTAATCCAGATTATGGGGATTCTACCATATCCAGTTTCATAGCTTGTAAACAGATTTTAATAATATGCCCCTTTTGTTTATAAAACACCTCTTTTATAAGTCCATTTCATTTTTGATCAGTTAATTGAAGAAATAAAAGAATTAGAAACAACTGTTAATTGACTAATTTCAATAATATAAATGTATAAAAACAACCTCAGTCCATAGGTCTGCCGATTAAAAATAATTTCTTTGTGCTAATTACATGTAGTATTTTTAATTAAGTAACTTGGTTTTTACTTATTTTATTGTATGTATATTTATTTTAAATCAGAGAATTATTAAAATTCAAGGACCGCTCCTTAAATTTTTACTTTTATATGATTAACATATTTATTATTACATAATAAAATAATGATTGAATTATATATTTATGCTGCTCATCATGACTTACTATTTTGTATTCAGAATCTTTATGTATTAATATTTATCTAGTAACAATCTATATGATTCTTTAATAACCCATGTTTTAACAACTATACAAAAGTTACATATCTAGATACCTATATCCCATGATGTAAAAGTTGTTTCTTGCAGTTTTTACACAAACCAGTTCTATTTACTTTATCATAATATGTTGCTGTGCATCTCCCTCATGACTTTTTCTATGTGAGCGACATTACTAATGAGATTTGTATGTTTGTGTTGACTATAGGGGAAATTATAGGACTTTATATAACCATATGGTAGTTAGAATAATAGGATGGTATAATACATTTGAATGATTTACCTTCAAGGCAGACGACCTGCACGCCATCTTGCTTCAGACGCTTCAGCAGGATACCATGCACGGAGTCGGGATCCCGCGGGGCTCCGTCTCCGTATAAAACGAAAGTACCCCGCGTACAGCAGTGTGCTATTCGCGCTTTGAGTTCCTTACACTGGACAGTCGATGCCAATTCAATTTTGCCCGCAGCTAATCTCCTTAACATTATACTTGGAATGGAAAAATTTACTGCGGAACGTATATGGGATACTGAATATTCATTAGACCCTCGACAATCTATCAGAATTGTATCCCTTTCATCTGATCGCAATTTTGCTAAGAGCCATTCTTTTGAAACTAAATCATAATCGCTTTCTGAATCGGTAGGCATTTTGTATTCACTAAGTACTTCTCTGTTTACAAGGAATCTGAATAGCCTGTTGCACTTCCTCACTATTGCGTATAAATCACGAAATGATTGAGTTTATAAACGTGAACATTGTAAGAAACACAAACGATACACTAAACGTTCTCATATATTTTATTATAGAAAGACTCCATCCATAAATAAACACTACACAAATTTCACGGCCACAACGAGCGAGTTACTGTAGCGTTAGATAGCAAGGCGTAACAGCAACAACCAAGTATTCTTCATTTCTATTCTAATTGCATTTTCAGGTAGGATGGTGGAGTTGCCAACAACTGAAATATTTTCTACCAAACTCTTTATAAAATCACTAAACATAAGAAAAAAGATATCTTTCATATTTATTTTTTGTATTTTTATTTAAAAATCTCATCGTGATTTATTATTTCAATAAATGATAAATAATAATAAGTTAAAATAAGATAATATTTGGAATACTGCAGGAAACTTGGAATCCTTCGTTGTCTAAAGGTGCGTATTTACTGACGGCAGCGACTTCAGTCGCCGGCGACCTCAAGTCGCCGTAAAAAGTCACGTCTAGACAGTCACTGGCGATACAGCGACTTTAGTCGGTGCAAATCTGAAATGTCGCTGGCGACTAACGACTTTGACCAATAATTTATGGTATTTTTTAGCTTTATCAGCTATAGGTTTAATATAATATTCATTTATAATCTCAAGATATTACAAACAAAGCATACCACAACATTTATCAACAATTTAGATGATTAATTTGAAATAAGTACTAATAAGTCGCTGTAATGTGGACGCATGACACTTAAGTCGCAGAGAAGTCGCTGTCGACTGAAGTCGCTGCCGTCAGTACGCACCTTAAAATAGTGTAAAAGCCATTACCGTTCTTTTTTTGCTATAAATAAATGTAGAGGAAAGTCAGAATATTTGAGATACTGGATATTTGGAAACCATCGATATCTGATTTTCTGTAAAAGCTGTCAGCGTTTTTTTACTGTAAGCATATCGTCACGCTTATCCATTAAATATTAAAAACAGGCAAGCAATTTGTAATTCCGGCTGTGAGAACCAAGTGTAAAATAATACCGAAAGAGTATTTAATTTGGAATATTAAATATATGCGAATTTTGTGGACATTTTTAGGGTAAGGCCAAAATGGAGCCCATATAATCTCACCATGTCCATATGTTAGTGTGTCTATTTGTCTTTAATTAAAATTTAAAAGGAAAATTATTACGGCTAGCACGGTTCTATTTTACTAGATACTTATAGCCGAGATGGCCTAGTGGTGCGAACGCGTTAATCTAAACCATAGGTCGAGGACCTAAACCCTGGCTAACACCGCTGAATTTTCAAGCACTATATTTATGTTTAATTCATATCGTGCTCGATGGTAAAGGAGAATATAGTGAAGTAGGAAGGAAAGTATCGTGTACAGGCTTCCTGTATGTGTCGAAAAAAAATCTAACATTTCTGGGATAAAGCTATATAACCTTCTTATAAAAGGAGAAGAGACCTTTGCCCAGATGTGGGACATTTACAGGCTGTTACTTTTGATTGTACTAGTCGATTAAAGTAAAAAGGAAAATTTGATACAAATTTTATTGAAAATTTATAAGATGATTATGTTGAATTGTTTTTCAAGTTCGCGGCAAGCATCCTTATCCTCCGGCGACTTTGCGTATTGCGTTATTTTGGTACTATCGCAAATAATCCCTAGCACGCTGAGCAATTATATCTAAATCTGTGGACTCGCCAAAAACAAACTTGTATTCCAAATACGTTGCACTTATTCTACCAAATCCTACTATCATTGTCACAAATTGTTATGGCAACATTTAATCACAGTATTGTCAATTTATCACTCTCATAGCGCAATTTTTATTGTTTAAATTATTATTTTCAATTAAAAAAACATACTTCTGAGTTCGAAGTATTTTGTTTCTATTTAAGACTTTGTTTACCTTAATATTTATAATTTATATTTATTTACAATGGATGATCTATACGATAACTTAGAAAATTACAATGACGTAAATATCGTTGATGAGGTATGTAGTTTTAGCGCCAAATGTTGACAGATCTGTTTACTTTTAGTAAAATAATTTATAAATGTAATTGTTAAATTCGCCACTATTTATATGATTATGAACCTTTGACGATATTTTAATAAATTAAAAAAATAATTTACAGTTAAAAAGTGAGAACAAGGACCTAAAATTGAAACTGGGAGAATTATCTGCGGCAATGGGTCAGCTACAAAAAGTAAGATATTCCCAACGAATAATAATTAATCATTGCGTTTTACTTATTCCCAGCATAATATTTACTAAATCAAATTTACATGTGATTATTAAATTTTAATTGAATTACAAGTGTCCATGTAATGGAATGGATATTCATTGATATTATAGAATATATTGCAGGATTTTGACAAATTAAACTCTGAATACAAGAAGCTAGAAATTAACTACTCATCATTGTTAAAAACAGCTCGAGCAGAAATACAGAGGAAAACTGAAATGATTAACACCTTAAATGCTGAGTAAGTAAATTTATTTTTACATTCATACTTATCTTTTTACTGTAACTTTAACAGGAACGAATACTGATTCCTGTTTTATTTTTTGTTAATATGCTATTAGATGAATGCTTAATGTTTAGAGCTGTGGTATTAAGCTCATTATGAGGTTGTTCAAGTATTATGTAACCTATTAAAGATTTTAGACCCTTGCTCTCCCAGATGTGACATACCATAACATTTTTCTGTACCCCTACCTCTTACCTCCTGCTTAGATATTACATAATATTTTAATATGTACATAGTTTTACGATGTATACTTTATGAATGTGTTATAGTAGGCTTTTGTCACATTGCACATTGGACTTGACCTAAGCCATTGGAAATTTATATAGATGTTTTCAAACTATTTATAAAGAACAACAAAAAATATATTTCCAACCTGCATAATTGAGACTCTTATTTTAATTGCTTAGTAACTGCCGAATAGTGTTAGTAGCTTGATGCCTAAATTAGTCAAGTGTTATAAAATTTGTTTTTCATATGAAACTATATAACTCCTATCTTCACAAGCATATTTTGTTTTTCAGGAAAGATAAGATAATATTGAGTACAATACAAAATTCGGGCAAAAAAGTATTTAACAATAACAAGAACCACTTATTTTCCAAAGGGCAGTTTAAAAAATATCAACAGAACACAGATGTAGCTTTAGATAAAGAAAAGCAAAACAGGGTGGAGCCAGCGGAGTATAACAATCAGATGGATAGCAGGTATTTTATCTTTTTTCTTTTTGCCAATATGATGCTAATGATGTGATGCTAGTAGATACTTTTTTTAATGACTGAGACTAGGTATTTTTATTTAAAAAGTTAGACAATTGCTATTTTTATATGTAAATTATCTACCATAATACAAAAAAATTATAAATGTTAAACTTATATTATAAAATAACATACTACATTTCCATGTCTTAAGCCACTAAGGCAGTTGTTTTTTCACACATCTCTTTTTCGGATATGTTTCTTACAGTAATATTTACATATTTATTTTAGGGGGAATCTTTCAGTGTTGCTTGCCGTGTCAAATTCTGTCGTTTTTAGTAAGATAGATACCTACATGTATAACTCTCAATTATAGTAAAGAAATTTAGGCAAGGTTTTAAGTAGTGTTTAATTTTTTTTGTGCTATTTGTTGTAATTTTTTATTTTATCTTTTCTAGTATGGAATGAAATATGTCTAAGCTTTGTGATTTCATGTGTTAATTTTTTTGTTTGTCATCTCATCTATCATTGCAGTAAGATGGCTATTAAAAGAATTGTTCAGATAAGATTAATGGTATTTATATTTTGCATGTTCAAACATGTTATTAGGAGTTGGAATTAATTCGTAGCGTTTTTGGTAGAAACAAAATGATTAATTTGACACGAAAATAAAAATTCAATTTATTCAACATGTTACTAGCGGAAAAGGAATTTCTCCCTGGAAGAACAAATAATATTTAAATTTTTTCTACAATTCAATCCTTTTTTGGCAGTCTTCTTAAGAAATGACGTGCTGTTCAGGAAGGTTATGAGCCATTGACCAGAATAGCATGAAGAGTACGGCGGGTAGGGTAAAATTTTTCCTTTTGAGGGTTTCTAAGGACCTTTCGACTGGTTTTCTGATGTAAGGATAAGCATTGTCGTGCTGCAAAATTACGTTCTGGCTTCTTCTTTTAGCTTATTGCTTAAATGCATTAATCGTAATGGGTTGTGATTGCCAGTGGTAATTTCGTTCGATTTCAACAACCTATAAGCAAACCACATCCCTTTGAACCCACCCGATATAGAGCATAACCTTAGAACCCATGAATTTTTGGTTTAGCTATCGTTGTTGGTGGTTGGCTGGGCTAGACCTAAGATTTTTTGCACTTAGATTATAGTAATGGACCCATTCTTCATTACCAGAGACAATTTGGTGTAAAAATCTTTTTATTTTCTGCCCTTGAAGCAATAGTTCGTAGGTCTATAAAAGCCCTTTAACGTCCCTTGGTTTAAGTTTGTGTTGAACCCAATATCCTTGTTTATGTATCATTTCTGTAATTTTAAAATATCTCCTTGTCATTGAAAAGACGACTTCTAACATCGTAAAGCACGCCTTCAGGAAATAAAGCCTCTAATTCTTCAACTTCCATGTTTTTGGTAGCCCAGGTTGCTCCTTATCTTCAGAGTCGAAATCTCCATTTTAGAAACCCCTTAAACCACTTTATACGCGTTCGTTTAGCTGGAGTATGTTCAGCATACGCTTCTACTGCCATATAGTGACTTTCCACAATAGTTTTATTCATATTAAAATATTGTAGCAAAATTCCCCGCAAAAACACAGTTAATTGCTAGCTAGCGCACAGAGTAGACGTGTTACAGATCTTTTAAAAAATATTAAATAAAACATTCAGTGAATTGTGACCCATAATAATTAAGTTTTAAGAATATCTTTGCCTAAGCAAGTGTTACGGTTAAAGACGATAATAATTTTTTGCATCGTTGCGGTAACCGCTCTTCACCTCTTCGGGTAAACGAGACGGGACCCTAAGTGTGTAACTCATTATCTCACTCACACGAAATAACGCATGTGTGCATAAAAAATCAGTAATGAGTGCACGAAGATCGCCGACTGGAAGTGGCATCGGACTTGGCGGCTCTCAACCAAACCTATCAACTTCTAATATGGATACTGATTCCGGCAACTCCCAAATAACTTTTCGAAACAAACGAAAACAAACCGATGACAGCGAACATATTAAAAATGAATTATCTGAGATAAGAAAACAAATGACTGAAATGATGTCGGCTTTAATGTCTACTAGTAATATACAAAAAGAAAACATAAACAAGCTCTGTCAAGATGTTGCTGCAATAAAGAACCAGGTAAACAACATTAGTCTAACCATAGATAGAATTATTATAGATCAAAACATTCTAAAAACTACAGTAGAAAACCTAGAAACTAACATGAATAACACGAAGATAAGAGTAGAAAAGTTAGAATCTCATGCCAACAAAATAAATAACAATTTGTATTCATCTAATTCCAACCATCATGAATTATCCTGTGAAGAAATATTCTCAGAAATACATGAGCGTCACGCACGATCTAAGAATATTATCATTGCTGGAATTCCAGAGGCCAGTATGTCTGTTCGCGACAAACAAGATAGTGATAAGCACGAAGTTGTTAAAATTCTAAAAATGATTGATAGAAATTGTCCTGAACCTTTGACAATATATCGACTCGGAAAGCAAAAGTCAGATAAATCTCGAAACATCAAAATATGTTTGCCCTCTGAAAAAGCAGCAAGAGACATACTTCGCAATAAAAGTAATCTAAAGACTGATAGTATCAAAATATTTTCCGACCAAACACCATATCAACGGAATTACTTTAAAAGATTACAAGAAGAACTTAAAACCCGCATTGATAATGGTGAAAAAAGTATTAGAATTAAATATATAAAAGGAATACCTAAAATAATTAAGACCTTAGAGACAGAATCCAATAAAAAGACAAAAAACTAATAAAACCGTCAGCTGAGGAAATCACTTATCAAGTTGTTTCTAAGTATACGGATATAGTTACAACCAAAAAATCCCTAAAGTGTTTTTATGCCAATATACGCAGTATCACTAAACCGGGCAAACTAGATGAATTGAGATGCTCAATTGAATCGCTTGGAACAATAATACATATAATTATTTTATCGGAGACATGGATAAAAACTGAAGATGAAGCTAGAAGAATCCAAATACCGTGCTATACACATTACTATAATTTTAGACAAGATAAAAGAGGGGGTGGGGTTTCTATATTCGTACATAACAATTTAAAGCATAGTGTTATTGAGGATCACTGTATTGATGATAACCATTATTTATGGGTACATGTAAGTAAATTTTCATTAGATGTTGGTGCTATATACAAACCTGAAAGAACTAATGACAATAATTTCCTAGAAACATATTCCTCTCAACTCCAAAAAATGAAAAGAGCAGTAGTATTTGGAGATTTTAATTACAATTTGCTTGACGTCGAACGTGGAACTAGAAACTACAAAGACATATTAAAAGAGAATGATTTCAAAATATTGAATAAAATTGACCATCAACACTGCACGCGTGAGACAACGACAACAAAAACAATCCTAGATCATGTCTGTAGCAACTTGAAACATAATGATTTTCATTTAGCTATCATTGACTCAGCAATGTCGGACCATAAACAAATATTTTGCGAGATCAAAAGATACCAACCTCCACCTTTAAGAAGAGTCGAATATTCAGCTGTCAACTACGAAAAATTTTACAAATTAATTGAAAACATAAAGAACCCTGAAGAAGACTTCGAATATAGCATGTTAGAAAAACAACTGATGGACTGCCTATCAAAAAGTAAAATAACAAAAAATAAAATTCTTAACTTACCGAAACAGGATTGGATAAATAAAAACATTATAGAAGACATAAACAATAGAAATATACTATGGCAAAACTATAAAAGAAATAAAACTGATAAAAACATAGAAGAAGAGCTTAATTCAATAAAAACTAAAGTAAGAGAAAATATAGAGACAACGAAAAACGCCTACTACTATAAAAGTTTTATAAACTGCATGAATAAACCTAGAAAAATGTGGCAGCTAATTTTTGATTTGTCTAAAAATAAATTAAATGTTTCTCCATCGGTAGATAAACTCGTCACAGATTCGGGTACTATTACAGATGAAAGAGAAATCTGCGAATACTTTAATAGCTATTTTTCAACAATTGGATCAGTTCTAGCAAATGCAATTCCGAAAAAATATCATCAAAGTCAAGGCCAAACTCAATCACTCCCCACCTACGGTACAATCCAGCTAAATAAGATGTCACCTATTACACCGGCCGAAATAATAAAGATTATTGATAATCTTGATATTAATACTAGTTCTGGTATTGATGGTATTAACACAAAAGCTGTAAAATGCATTAAAAATATTGTGGCAGATAAATTAACATCATGTCTAAATAGATGCCTTAACGAAGGAACTTTTCCAGACAGTCTTAAAGTCGCAAAAGTTACTCCGATTTATAAATCTGGAAGTAAATCGAATCCCAGTAACTACCGCCCAATTTCCGTACTTCCCGTTATTTCAAAAATCTTAGAAAAGGTTATTTACTCTAGATTAGAAAATCACTTAAATTCTATCGATTTCTTCTATAAACAGCAATACGGTTTTCGCAGACACTCAAACACACTATCGGCAACCATTGATCTCATTACTAAAATTAAAAACAAAATAGATAATAAGCAAGTAGGGTTGGGTATATTCGTCGATTTAACTAAGGCATTTGATACGGTCAGTCATGAAATACTATTAAGAAAAATTTCTAATATCGGTGTGACGGGAAGCGCGTTCAAAATATTAAAATCTTATTTATATAAACGTAAACAGATTGTTAGAATAGGACAACACCAAAGTTCCCCTAAATCTATACAATATGGCGTCCCTCAAGGATCAATTTTGGGCCCATTGTTGTTCCTAATATACATAAATGACATTTCTCAAATTGGTCTTCATGGTGACATATCTTTATATGCAGATGACACAAGTCTTTTTTATTTCGGCAACTCTATTAACATTATTTTGCCTAAAGTAAGAAATGATTTAAAAACTTTAAGTGACTGGTTTTTAAGCAATTTACTAACAATTAATATCTCAAAAACAAATTATGTTATATTTTCCGCGAAAAACAAAAACATTGACAGTAACTTTCAACTCATGATAAACAGTGAAATTATTGAGAGAAAAACGCATGAAAAATATTTGGGTCTAACTTTAGATAATCACCTGAATTGGAAACCGCACTTGCAAAAAATTAAGTCAAAATTAATCTCCCTCACAGGAGCTATCCGAAGTATAACGAAATGTTTACCGCGAAAAGTAAAATATATCATTTACAATTCCCTAATTAAGCCGCATATTGACTACTTGATAGAAATTTGGGGAACGGCAGCTAAGTCGAACTTAAATATGATACAAAGATCTCAAAATAAATTAATTAAAATATTATTTAACTACCGTTTTCGGACATCAACACAAAAGATTTACACGGACACAAAAATTATGAATATAAAACAAACATACAAATATTATACATGTATATTGGTACGAAAAATTTTAAACCGGGACATACACACTAAGATAACATTTACTAAAAAATTACAAGTGCAAAAAATTAAATTACGCAATGCTAACAATCTAATATTACGCCCATCTAGAACAAATTACGGTAAAAAGAATATTGAATATGAAGGTGCTCAGCTATATAACTCTTTACCAAAGGAAATAAAGGAGACTAAATCAATGTTAAGTTTCAAAAAACTACTCAAATTTCATATCTTAAAACAAAAAATATAACATATTTACGAATTAAAATTAAATTTTATATTATTCTAATCAATAAAAAAACTAAAATATAAAATACTAAAAATAGTTAAATAAAACAAAAAAAAAAATTATTAATTGTATGCTCTTACACTACAAAACTTACTAACATTTATACATATAAACACACGCATATCGGCGTAGGTAATTTATTACAACATTATAAATTTGACTTCCATATAAACAATATCCATCAATGCCACTTCTAGTACTTTTTAATCTATGAAGTTAATAATTAAAACATACTGTGTTTACATTTTAAGATCTGTCTACCCTCTTTCGTGTGATATTTTACTTGTTATCTCTGTACGCTTCTTTTATAATTGTTTTAATTTATATAGTTTCTCAGTAAGTGAAATGTATGTATTTCTTTTGAGGAATTAATAAAGTTCTTCTTAAACCATAAACCATAAACCATATAATAAGATAAATTTGTTCCAAATTTTTTCTTGCGACAAAAATTGCAGGTTTCCCGTGTCCTAATGTAGGTTTTATTTATTTTGTATAGCATTTAAGATTTAACTTGATTCAGTTATGACGAACATTATCTAAACAGTTCTATTTTTGTTATTCAATCGGACTAACGGTTCTCATAAAACTGTTTCTTTGAAATAATTGGGTTAATCACAAGCGATTTGCGGTCGCCCGTTGATAAATTTTGCTCTGCAGTACGATTACATTAATTCATCGGATCTTTTTGTTAGTCGAATTTAAATGGTCCACCCGTAAGGTATTAATAGAACAAGCCAAAATAATAGAAAAAGAATAGTTAAAATGATTTAGCAAAACAGATGTAACAGACCTTTGATGAAATATACAACAAAAGTCGACATATTTTGTGGGAGTCTGCCTAAAACAAATATTACAGAACCATATTTTAGCGTTATAATCATTAGATAAACCACTTTCGAAAACGAGATGTATATAGATACCTAAACAACAAAACAAACTTATGTGAACTAAAAAAAACGTGTGTTACGTGAACTAATTGAAATGTTAATTGAATGATTATATTATAAGACTCTTAGTTAACTGTATAGACCAAGAAATTGCCTTAATTAATTGCCAAGTCTCTATCAAAGGGTTATTACGACTATTCCTACAAGGGCTTTATAATTAATATCGTACAGGATCTAGCACTCGAAAATTGGTTTTCATTGTGTTTGTAACACAAGCTGCCGCTTTAGCAATCGACGTGAAAATCAAAGTTGTAATTTAATTAAGTTTTGATCGACTTCGTCTTAATTATTGAGTACTATTTATTAGTTGAAAGGTTTCCCGAGATGCTGGCTGAAATGAAGTATGTACTTGAGCAATTTAACGTATTAATTAATTAGCTACGTATATACGGATACCTTCTTATACTAACAATAATATGGGTACTTTAAAGGCCAACAATACAGGCGCAATATCCCTGATGGTGGGCATGTCCATTGACGACAGTAAACACTTAATCGAAACTGTGTGCTCGATTGCAGATTTTTTTAAAAAATACCTAATTACTAGAATTGTTACATTATACAGTTACATCTACGATTAACTACGAATCCAAAATAAAATATGTATCGTCTTCAGATTATCACATCCTCTCATTTGGCAGATTGGCTAAAACTCTGGCTTTATCATTATTACGTACCCAGATAAAGTTAGTGTTTAGACAACTTAAAGGGCTGGAAATGTACCCAATGAAAGATAATGTACGCGCCAACTGCTCTTACTAGTCGGTTATCTTTACCCTTTTATGCTTTTAAGTACGCATTCGACCGACCTTGTGCACTCGCTGACGTCAGTACGCAGGTGACTTACGTCGAATGCACGCGGCGTGTCACAGAAATACGCTAAGTGACGTGCCGTACGTCTTAAACGATCCTTTGAAACTTTAAGAGAAATAAACTTGTAAGAGATTTATTTCTTTTAACAGACGTATTTTTGTAAGAAAAGGTACTTATTACTTACTTTAAAGGACATTAAAGGATTATTAGTACCTAATTTTTTTAAAATATCTTACACTGAATTATATCAAACGTCATTTATCGTATACAAGTGTACACGACAATAAATCCTAAATGTAAGTCAATGTAAGTTCAAGACTCGTAAAAATAGACTAAGATGATTAAGATATAAGCAGATAATCTCGATCTTTCGAAGTGGAAATTTACCGAATAACATTTCTATGATCCCATAATATATACAGTTTACGCTATGCTTTAAATAACCGAACAAAGTTTTCATTAACCCATGACGTAAGTAAGTCACCAATAAATCTCTGCACGCCTCAAGTCTTGACCCGTTGATAGGTCGTTGCTCTTGCCAATTAAGCGATTGTGTAATTCAATGTCATGATTGAATTTAGTCAACGAAATGTTTACGCCTCATTGACGTTGAATGGGCACACGTGAATAACGCGCTTCAACGGAATCTCAACCGCCATTAGTTCTTGGTATTGTCGTAATGTTGCGGCTACAGAATTTTTATGAATACTTTTTTATTTATATTTTATTTATATGGTTATTGGCGAGGCAAGGGTTAGATTTGTTAAGGGCAAATCATATTTCCCGACGCACTTTCCTACTGAAAAAATCGTCATCTTGTGTATAAAAATATACTTTTTTATAACACTCGTAAGAAAGCTTACTGGGTATCCCTTATAATTATATGTCAATTTTCATTCAGGAATAATTTGGCTACTTCAATAGGGCCACATAAATATTCATTATAATACTTCACTTAAGAGGAGCTTATTGCCTGAATTATTGAGTTTTCGACTCCGTCCACGTGCTCAAGCATTATATGAGGAACTAGGTATTTCGATAGCTAATAGTGGAAAAGCGTTCACGTTTGATACACGCGATATAAAAATACCCCTAGAATTATAATAATACAATCAGGACTGTACTTTTTAATATTACATAGCAGGTACAGTTAATAATTTGTATGAAATATTAAGTTCAATATTATCCAAAACTATAATTCTGTTCTCATAGAACTTATTCAGGTACGTAGTTCAGAACTTTTGGTTTAAACATTATTGCCCGAAGGAAATTACCTTTGACCTTAAAAGAGAAACAGCGGAGAAATATTAAAACAAATTTTATTCATAAATAATATTATAGCCCAAAGGTATACGCCAGTACATTTAGGTATGTACAATACTATTTGTAAAAGGGATAAAAAGTGTCCCAACAATGTCAACAGTTAAATTGTCCGAAAAACATATTTCCACAGAGGTTATTGTTTTACGTCCCATATTTTATGGATAGTAAAGTATAAAACCTAACCAATTTGTCGGTAAAATTTTCATCTCTGCAAAATTTAAAGAACGGTCTCAATATTTTACAAAAGTTTGTTTACATGGGTCACGCGTCCATTTTGCGTTTGGTACATTTATGTATGGCGTACTTAATGTTTAAAAAATACTTTTCGCAATGGCATCGATAATGATAGCCCTAAGAGGTGGCCATTAAAATCCATGAGGTAAAACTCAAGTTTTAAACGACCGGTAGGTACTGGAGCAAGGTATTACAGGTACTGGGTACTGGTGTAAATTATAGTCAAACTTTTTTTATTCCGTATGCTTTACGTTGTATTATTGAGTTTTATTCATTCGACTAAAATTATAGGAGCTCAAAACGACCATGCATTGTTAGTTTCATATACCTAAGTAATTTTGTAAATTAATAACTAAAAACGAATATGAAAAAACCCATAAACACTTTTTTTTTTGTTGACGCAGGGTAAATCTTCATAGATACCCGACTCCTGGGGGGGAGACCGGGTTATGTGAG
>DVXP01000661.1:0-18662 GCA_018235645.1 Junonia grisea | reverse complement strand
AAATATATCAGATCAAAGTTTCATGATCAAGTGGTAAATGAGGGGTCCCGTTGACGTGATATTGCTCATATACAAGTACTTAGTGAACGCTGCCGGCGTTGTTTAATATAATACCACTCGCATCGGTATTAAAAATTGTAATCAACGAATTATTTAATAAGAGTTTTTGATTTAGAGATCGCCTGAAGAACTTGAACTGGAAAATTTTGTTTTACTCTTTAGGGATTCTCTTTTTTGTCCGATTTTGGGCAAGAATGAAAATGAAATATTATATTTATTTGCAATAGATAATATCATTTCTAGTGCCAAAATATATTTTTATACCACTTATAAAGAACAAACACGAACCAAAAACTAAAGTAAAACTAAATGTATCTCCGTTACCGTGAAATAACATAAAATTTCGTCTCGGTCCGTGTGTTTCGTTCATCTCTAATTTGGCAAATGTATACAATCAAATTACAACGTCCATCTAGTCGGGCTAATAGTATTTCGGACACGTTAATAGAAAACACAAACGAATGTGAATGATATAGACGCGGGTCACAGGACGACGCGCGACGGCCGCTCTGTATAAATACCATTCCAACAAACTTGCGCATGTACACAGTGCGCTCCAATTTATAATGCGGACAAGCAACACTGAAATGGATTTACAGCTGCAAAACTGCTTGTCTTTGATGAGGGTCTATTTTGAGATGCGGGCCGAGCGCACCGAAACATTCCAATATTCGAACCAATATATTATTATTACGTACGAATCCGAATCGATTCCGTGTTATAAAATTTATTACGCACTCGTCTCCTCGACGTTTCTTATTTGTAAACAGGCGCTTGAGCAACTTCTATCGGGGCCCTCGATAATGTTTGATGTCTCGTTAAAAATAAAATCGCTCGTAAATTGACACGAATAAATCCGTAACTCGACTAATTTGACGAGAGACATGTTGGGGGCCAGTCTAGAAATAATTTTCTGACGTCCGATACGGTAGGAAATTATGATTAAAATTTTAATGAGATTAAGAAGGAATGAAACGAGCGTGGCGGGTTAAAAGGCGTCAGGAGTTGATTAATTTTTTTCTAGAAATATTGTTTTATAATTTCCTTCTGCGATAGCGACATTCTAGCGGCTTTCCGGGGATATGTTCTAAGTATTCGCAGGGTCGACTAGTTCCAAAAAGCTTCGGCGTTTATTCAACACAGCATTAAGCCTAAAAGCCGTCAGACTAATGTTTTGGTTCGTACGGTTTGTCGCAGATTAAGGTGGCATGTTTAAGTTTCGTGTAATCCGCTGTAAGCAAAGTGAAGTCCGCAGTGTCTTTTAGGCACGCCTACTCAGTATGCAAGCGTTTCCCTGCATATCCGTCGTATGCGACCACGGAAAGAGTTCCGTTCACAAAATACTATGTTTATGTTCAGTTCTTTTAAAATTCCTAGTCGCAGTTGACTTTTCGTGGGAACGTGTTACATGAGGGCTCATAAATATTGCTATACTTTGAAATGTTAAAGATAAGAAGCAAAATATCAACGTTACCTCGCAGCACGTCGTCTTTGACAAAATAAAGACTTCCCAAGTGTTACATTTTATTTCATAATATTACAGCCACAATTTATAATTTGAAAATTTAATAGCTAAAAGCAATCTATTAGCATTCATAGTGTAGTAGTGGCTTAATAATTCGAGATATTCCGAGTAATCTCCATTTTAAGAACGGGCGTATCCTCGAGCCTAGGATTACGGAACTTGCGTGACACTAATTAAGTCGGAATTAGGGACAAGCCTGTATCAAGAACCGCGCCGGGAGTTATAAATGAATGGGTATTACGCATTATTATCAAAATAGATTACACAAAAATCGGTACATGGTTAACGATGTGGGTAATGTTTGTTAGCTCTTCATACTTATTTCTCTAAAAGACCCATTTGCAACAAAATACAGTAATACGATCTGGTTCACTTGTATCCTTAGATGTCGCAAATTTGGCAGTGGAACGAATTTTTCGCTCACAGCTAACTAACGTGATTTTCCGCTTTCACTATTTCAACTTATACCGACTTAAATAGTTTATTTATTGCTTAAAACATTTATGTGACAAATCAAATCTTAATAAATACATTAGTCTTATTATATTAAATATTTTTATAAGTTCAGTGTTGCTATAAATAATAAATAATCGCCTTATATTAATACTTTATGATAAATTTCTTACTTGAAATATCTACCCATTTATTAAATAATGTGCCTCAATTTGGAGCGCCTAATTACTTACGCTGAATATGTTGTCAATATGATATTTCTATAATCCCTTTCGAGGAGCGTAAGTCTAACACAAATCCTACTTAGTAGGGAACTTTCACTAAAGTAGACACTCGCTTTTGATGGCTGCCGCATTGAAGAGCCGAGAGAAGTTTATTCAAACTTTTCTACTTATTAACTTGCCTATTAACGGTTTTCTTACGGTAGCGCTGACAAGCATTAAAATGTACGGAGTTGGTAAAGAAAATGAAAGAAATCAAGCAAGTCTTTGGTGGATCGGATCGGCTGAGCGTGGTATAGGTCCGTCTATCCGATGTAAGCTGTTCACCTAATCCCGGGGCTCGGTTGCCGGCGGTTAGGCCCACTACGTAAATTTGTGTAATTTCGAATCTAGGCCAAGTGCCAAGGGATCTGCTTCGCGGCAATAGTGATTGATATGACGCTATAACGAACCTCGCCCCGCTACCCCGGCCCTGTCACTCGCCCGGACTGCTCAATGCATTTGTAATAACCTCCACCCCGTCTATAGATATTATGAACTTATATACATACTATACAAATATTGGGTATATAATATTTTAACATAATTATATAAAAATAGTACTAATTACTACATTATATGTATTAATGGTATCAATCATACCGAAAATTAATAACAATTAAATTTAAAAAAAATTAATTAAAAAGCCAAAATTAGAAATTGAATTTTGTCCTAGAATTTTCCACTTTTTTGTACTATGAAATTTATACTAATTTGTGAAACAACGAACGCTCGAATCTTCGTTGGTCGTGGACTGTGAGAAACTGAATTTCAAATAGCTATGTAAAATTCTGTGGTCGCTTTCTGTGCTCGTTCTGCAATTTATGCCATTAGTGCAGCCTTTTCACTGACATTGATATATCTTTTATAATGAAATTATAACATTTCGTGTTTGAATCACACAACTATACCACGATAAAACCATATACACTAAAACACAGTAAAAAGTCTAGAAAATATGTTATATAACGTAGACGAATATGAAAAAGCGCATTCGGTCCCTAAATGGAGTCTATTATTAATTCGTAGCACAGAATGTAATCCGAAAATCTGGTAAAAGATAAAATAGCAAAATAAACGTACACGGGAACGATAGCAGCAAAGCCGCCGTCAGTTTTGTAAATTACAATAAACTGTGGAGTAGTTCGTGGGCAGAATTCGTGATGCCTTCATACCGCGACAATAGGCTTAGGCCGGCAGAACGGTATTGCAGATGTGAGCACCCATTAAGAGTAACGTCTCGGTGTGTAGCTGAATCTTCACGTATAGAGCCGATTGCCTATTTAATCCTGTGGTGAATTATTTAGTTTTTTATTGATGACCAAACGAACGAAATTTTTAATTGCATTAATATTGTATTTTTTTTTCATCAATTCTGCATTCGCATTTTTTTCTCAAATATAAGATAATGTAATATTGTGTTTGTTATTTAGATATTATTATAACTTTATCTACTTTAGCATGCTTGATTAATTTTGAGTAATATTTTTAAATTGTTTATTTCTACGCTCGCTCTCATATATCAAATACTTAGTTATATGAGACAATAAAATTGCTTTCATAACAATGATATGTATCATGATAAAGCACAAAAGGATCGGCCCCGATTACCGCGGAATAGATCGGGCCACGATATCGAACAGGACGACCTTATTATTTGAAAGGTCCCGTGATCTAAATTCGAACGTCACGCAACTGTCTTGGCTTACACTCGTCAAAATAAAAACTACATTATATGATATTCTATTATCCACGATCGACCCCAGCGCCGAACACGAAAATAAATAAAGCCACCCGATACGATGTCTCCTGACAACCGCTGAAGGATTAGTTTTTATCACGCACAAATTTTCCCTAAAACCTTTGAATGGAGTACACCCGTTACGTTTACAGGCTAGTGGAGACATGCGTCTAGTTGGAAGAAAATCAGAACTTTTGATCGTGAGAGCGTATAAGATCAACGAAATAAGGTATCTTATTTACAGTCTGTGAAATTCTATTTGCTTAAAGGTCGAATGGAGGCAATATCGTGGACGTCGCGACGCTGCGGGCGGGAGATGCAATAAGCGGTGCGGCCAGCGGAGCCGTCGCCAATTTAAAGAAAGCCCACTGAACCGAAAGACAAGCGCATTGGCGGCTCACGACCGCACCCGCACCCGTCTCTCTAAGGCTCTCATATAATTTTCAATCCAGCGAGCTTTAAAATCGATTGCTCTTTGTAAGTGTAAAACAAAACAAGGGTCTACCGTCTAACGTGCAGCGTTAATTTAACGATATTATAAGACAATTTTCATTATAAGGATCAAAATTATTCACTTATAAACGGCGATGTGTGTGGAAATTGCGTGTTATTTCTACTAAGCGTTTATTATGTAATTAACGCTGTAAGCGCTTAAACGCTTAAATTACACATTTTACAGTGAACGACTATTACGAAATAATATATTTTCATACTTATCTTATGAAAAATATATATTTCGTATGAATTAATTCAATCGGTAAAATTTACAATGTTATAATCCAAGTTAAATTGGATGAATCCGCAATATTTACAATGGGATGGGACAAGGTATGGCAATTACAATTGTGCGTATAATGTTTTCATACAAAGCCCCCAAAGTTGTATGAGTAAATGTGTAATGTATAGACTTATCTGTCTCCTTAATACCTGTTTAATGAAAGGGTTGATCGTAAATCTACACGTTTAAACTTCATACAGCGTCCTATTCGGCTTCCCTCCCGCCAACGGTTCGTAATTAATGTGCTACGATCATAGAGAAAGTTTACAACTGTATTGAAACTACATAAGTATGAAAGTTTGCTCTGAGGTGAGAGTGCTCGAGTTCAACTCTAATACGAGTTAAAATATGTTAATACGATTAATTATATGTGATCAAGGAAATATTCGAATAGTGTGGTCGAGCGCCGAGCAAAGTTTTAATATGGCTACATTTTACCTTCAAATAACTTTGAATACTTAATCTACGCTCTTAAAATTGATTTATTACACTGGCCGCATAATCTTTTAATATTGGAATTTTAATATATCTGATGATAAACTGTTATTACTCTATTATCGGAAACGTGTAGTCACATGCAAATTGAATGTCTAAAAATTATGATTTTTATTGTAGTCACGCCACAGTTATATCTAATATAATAACTTCTATAGTTCTACAACTATATTTATAAATTTACTAGAATCAAACTTAGTTAAAAACTTCTAGTCACATTTTTAATATTACTCATAATATCTGCTAAAAGTGTATTCCTACTATAGATGGATTTTGTGAATTGTTGAAAGATAGTATGATTCAATTTTAAAGTGATTTTTCCTACGAAGAAAAATATTAGTCTTTTATTTAACATTTTAGCCTCTTTATAAAAAATGAATTTTAATTTTAAATCCGCACTTGTAATATGCCTATAGGTCTTATTTATTTATTATAGTACTTTGTTTTTTTTTTCTAGTTACAACATTCACACCCAAATCAATTTTAAATGGATTGTTCTATTTAATAAAACAATAGACTGGTTTTTAAACACAAACACCAGTTTATTCCCGCGAGTACGTTTTATTGACGTAAAGAACAATTCATTAATGTGATTGACGTGTGAATGAATCCATTTCAATATTTTAAATTCAAAACCTAATATTTCAAATATTAGGTTAAGCAATTAATCAAATTACTACTAATATTTCATATTTTTATCTTTTGAATAGCGAATTAATATGAAAGGTTTCGAAAAAGTTGTAACTGATCAGGATTATGGAGTAAGATTTTGTTTTCATTATTTAGCTTATAAATAAAATAAAAAAAAAAAACAGTTGTAACTAAAATCCTACAAGGAGAACGTATCGGATTAGACTACATAGTAATCACTGAATAAGTAAAGAGAGCCGCAACCCTTCGCTCTCAACGGAATTAGTGGCCGCTGTAATAATAAGCTTCTAAACAAACTACAAGTAATTAGAACAAGAACAACTATTACTCCGTCAAACAACTTAAGGCGATGGCGGTCTTGTTTTATATTCAATTATACAGAGCGGTCAATTAGACGGCAAATACCACGAGTGAGCCCCGTTCAAACGATCCGTTTAGTTAAAACGGCATTATTAACTTATCTTTTAACGTCATATTGTTCTATCATTAATTTCCTGTATTCCAGGATTCCAGTAGGTGGATACCAATGTAAGCATTTTGTTTACAAAATAATGTACTTTTTTAAGAATCAAATTGAAATATATGCGTTAATTTAAGTCACTTTTGGCCATTTCTATACTTATTTGTTGCAACCATCAAAGATGTGTCACGTAGTGTTAGAAGAAACTTTAAATTTTTAAAGTTAAAGCTGCATAATTAACTTATCTTTTAACGTCATATTATTTTATCATTCATTTCCTGTATTCCGCGATGTGGATTTCAATGTAAACATTTTGTTTACAAAATACCGTAATTTTTTAAGAGTCAAATTGAAATATATGCATTAATTTAAGTCACTGTTGGCCATTTCTATGCTTATTCGTTACAACCATCAAAGATGTGTCAGGTAGAGTTAGAAGGAAATTTAAATTTTTAATGAATTATACATGCATTTATTAGTTTATTCGTCTTTATATATGGCTCTTTATATTATGGAAAAATAAAGATTGGCAAAGTTGATTTAAATAGCCTATCATTGGAAATCACTTTTGCGATTGTATTGTGCAATTGTCCATGATCATATTCCTATAATTTTTCCCGGACCATTACGACGATTTGCTTGTTATTCTAGCCTATGTTTTCAGAGTTCACTAATTTTCACATAGCTATCAAAACGCCTAATTCTATTAAAATAGGATTCATACCATAAAATAGAATAAATATTAAGCTTACGATCTACTTATTGGTTGATCACAACTATGAAGTATGTTATACTTGAGGTAGAGGCTACTTGACAACCGATCCCTGAGGGGATACACAAAAACAATTTCAGTCAGTGTTACAAGGTTAACTGTAAAAAGTCATAGAGATTTTGTTATAAATTACTGACATTAAGATTTTTCATTTAGAATAATGTATTTTACAGGGATATTTATATTTTGCGTTTAGAATTACTTTATCGTGCTACGATATATAAGCGTGGAGTAGTAATAAAAAAATTACATTTTAAAAATACAATAAAAGTTTAATACAGCTAAAACTATATGGAATAGCGAATTTGTCAATATTTACTTTATTTATTTTTATTAAAATATCTTAACTATTGTCATATGTATATGACGTACCTTTTATGATATAAACAAGTAAATTATTTAGTAAATAATCTTTTCGCCTTTGCTTAGCAACGAGCACCGGATGTCACAGCTACTAAGCACAGACGTAATATAATTATTTTTTGTGTTCGATAAATATTATATTAAATATTTCGTAATTATTTGGCATTAAGCGTAATGTATTTTCTGCTCTTATATTTCGACTTCGTTTTCGTCGATATTAAATATGGTATTTGTGATTTATCTGTTAAAATATGTTGGCAATTAATGTTGCGTAATTTTGCAAACATTATAATATCTAAAAAATCCACACTATATATATTATATTATATATCTGTTTTAATTTGTCAAGATTCACCACAAAAGAGCACATAGCGTCAATTTTTACTGCAATTTCTACATAATATATTTACATATCAAAAAATCTGCTTTATAATTATTCTAAAAAGAATTTGCAAAAACGTTTATGTTTTCGGTAGCTATGGGTTATTTTTATGCATTGAATTATAAGCGGTATTTATAAACTGAATAAGTCTTTGCGATTGATTGCAATAAAACGAATGATACGTTTATAGCCGAGATGCTTTCGCGGAGAACGTTCTGAAATTATTTATAGAGTAAAAAATTGATACGGTTATATTAATATCTTATACATAATAAAGTAAAAGTGTATAATCATTGTAGTAAGATACAAATAAATAAATAAATTTATATTTACGGTAACTACATTTGAATACAAAACACAAACAATGTTTTGGACATTGTGAAATGGTATTATTTTATAAAAATAATAAATCACAACGATTATATAAAAATAGTATACAGAAATATTAAATGTACTTGTAATACTAGAAGAAAGTCAGAAGTGTAATAAAAGATAAATTTTATGATAAGAGAAAAGGGCCAATTTAGACTATTTAAAAGTCCCGTAACTCGATACTTCTGCTGTAACTTTGTGAATTGGGCATCCTGTTGATTTTAGATGATGCTGCATCAGGTCAAGTTTACGCAAAAATGTTTAATATTATTAAAATTATGCAATAGAATCTTTTGATTCGATTGGATCAGCACAGTTGCTAATGAGTAACGACAAACTCTCCTGAAAACTGACTCTCGAATACCTAAAAATATACTTGAAAACTCATTACATCCGCTTTTAACCTTAAAAAATAAAATAAAAAAATAGTCGCAACGAATTTGGTTTAATTTTTGGGAGCTACGATGACAAAGACAAACACACATACGACTATATTGTTTTTTAACACAGGGGATAAAAATAGAAAACAATGAGTATATAACTGTTCCACAAGTAAATATTTTTATCGTACCTAACTTTACGCTTACCTCGCTTTGATTACCATAAGTAGATTAAATCTATAGTGAACAATTTCAGTGCCGTAAAACTGTTTTAGAAGAATATAAATGAATATATACAGCTGGTATAGTGTATTTAATTCCATTTGTTTTAGTTTTTATTTACGGTTAGATTAAATTAAAACTAAGTTAGATTTTGCCGCGTTACTTTTCTATTTAACTGTCACGAAAAAAATTCTTATTTAAAACTTAATACTTTTTTAGTTCTTGGATATCATCTATTGGTTTATTTTTTTTTAAATTTAAATTAGCCGAAATTGTTGTCTATTTATTATACAAAATATATACAAAATTATAATGGGATGGACTCATACGCCTCCTATTCCCTTCCTACATTGCGAAAAAATTTAACTATTCATTAAATAAAAAATTTCAGCATAAAAATCATGAACTCCGATCAACAAGTCTCAAATCACCACGTTACTGCGCAGTTGTTTTCGTACAAAACACATATTAAATGACCGCAAAAATAAATTGGTTTTATGTAATTAGTACAGCCACGGCATCCACGTAGGCTTAGCGTGGCCGAATTAATGTTGTGCCCGTATTTACATGGTAAGCAATGCATCATTAAATTTTTATTTGATGTTGAATAGGAGATTAGCAAAACGAAACGCAACGTATATTTTCATAAAAGAGATTTGTGAACTATTTTTTTTCAACCTGATAATTAAAGTTTTAGTCGGTGAAAATTAAAAATAAAATTAATTTGATTTGCCAAAACCAGTAAGGCACAAGTGTGAAATGGAGTCGCCATCAAAAATTCTCACACCTTTTTTATTTAAGTACAAAATAACGCTACCAATGCTATGACGTTAAATATTTTGATATCGATACTGTTCGCCAATTAGCCAATAGATCGATATAGAAATGGCAACAAACATAGATGGGACATACGCAACGGAAGAATGGACGCAACATGATCTATCACGTTCCATCAGACTGCGTGTTAGATTTAAGTTTCATCTATCATCATTGTCGCCACTCGATCATTAGTGATGTTTGTTTCTTACTCAGACAGAAACATCGTATTGCTGTTAGGCTTCACTAAACTTTCGCCAGGTACTACCGGCTAACTACGGTCAAGATTTTGGTCCTTATTGCAAGTGCAGTAAGACCTATTTTCGATTGCAATGCTCGAAAGTAATATATTGTATATGATATGTGATATCTCCAAATATCAAACGTCACATGTTAATTATAACAATATTAGAGATATTTGAAAATTGCAAATCTGTTAGTAATTATGTAATTATTGTATTCCTTGATATAGTGAAATATGCTTTATTAATGACATATCTATTAATAACTACAATAAAATTAGGCAAACTAATAAATTCAAAACATTAGTAACAATATTAATATATAATAGATATATTCAAATTTTCCTTGTATTTTGGTATGAAATCAAAACTAGTTATAATTTTAATCTTATTTTTAAATGCCATTTTTCTTTTTTCAATTTTTATATTGAAATATGACATTTTTATTTTACATTTTTGCTAAAATAAGTAGTATTATTTGTTATTTATTATTAATATTTTAGGTAAAACACATTTTGATTATCCAAAATAAATCGAATTAGAGATAATTATGTATATATATCTACGTTTCGTAGCAAATAAAAAATCATTAATACGGCCTATAACTGAAAATGATACAAAACGCATTTTAACATATTTATAGTAGAACTATGCAAACATGTAGAGTTTATAAAAATATTTTAAAAATAATATTGTCACAATTTATTTTGTGTAGGAGTACGTATACGAAATGTTATTGTTTTATGAACAATAAAAGAATTTGGGAAGAGATTCGAGTATTTTGAATTCGTATAAAACTTTAAAACTTTATACTGCTTTTCCGTAAGTTATTGTTCTTTGAGAGAGCACTATTTCAAAATGTTTGAGGTTTTGTTATGTTGTTTGCAAAGAGAATATTATTGCAATTTATATAAACACAGTTATAGTTAAAGAAAATAACTTTTTGATTTTTTAATTGTGACTAAAGTGTTACAAAACGATTTTAACGATCGCTTTGTAATTTTCCATTATTCGAAAAACCTTTTATCGATATAGACGCACGTGTAAATCAAACTAAAATCCAATCGAGCTCACATACACGTTTTCCACTTGAGGTTTATTCACGCCTTTTAATATAAAACGTTTCAAACAATGTTATCCATAAAATTCTATGTTTTCTGACACAATAGGGCTCGTGGATAATTCACAATAAATCTGATTGACTTTTTACGAGAAGTCACGCAAAACAAATATTAAAAGCTATAAACATGGATTAGGTAAATTTATGGTTTATGGCTTTTTTTACAGTTACGTATAAATACATTAAAGGGAATTTTAATTTTTATATGTATGCATTATTGTGAATTAAATTATAATACATATTTTTTATGCCATGGCTGAGTTGAACACTCAACTTAATGAGGTTTTATGGAGAGATGTTTTGCTAAAATGCTAAAATTTTCTATAATGAATAATTTATAAAATTTTCAACATTCCATATTTATTTAGATAAATAAAGAAAATTATAAATGGTATTTTCCTGACCGCGATTTAAACTGATTTTCTATACAATAACTACGTCCATTATGATGAAATACATCAGAAATGGATTGTGCATGTATTAATATTAATCGAACGCTTGTGCGATAAATCAAGAATAACACTTGGCTAAAAATATTTTCGTAACAGAAATTTCTTGGCGCGTATTTAAGTAATGCGGTTAGTATCACCAGACCGGCTGTATGAGCGTGAAAGAAACAAATGCACCAGCTACAGGTGTTATTATTAATTAATTTCTATAATAAAGCGAATTTATTGTTTATAGCTTGCTACTACTACGTTATTTATTACAAAATACTTCAAAATTATTTCATATACTTGTAGTCAATTTATAATTTTGAGTATTTTAGCAAGTATATGGATAAAGATTTTTTTTTTCGTAAAGTAATCGGTATAAAGTTACATACCTGTTTCACTAGGAAACTTATCAAATCACGTTCGTAATTATTATTATTAAATTTTTACCTGTATTGCAAGTGTTATAAAATTATAGAAACGATTTTCACTGAAATTATTTTTCTATCGATAAAATTGAACAAAACTTTTCACGCTCACACTGACGGAAACGTGTCAATTACTGCTGTTGCCCTCTGAATTTATTTTTCCATAAAACAGTCTACCGACGAGTTTAAGAAAAATATAGGTAAACTTGAACTGTTCACAGTTAATATCACCGTTACATGCAATCCTACAATTTCATTTCTAGCTATTAGTGTAGCAGCTCTTATCTTATCGAAATTTTCGTACATTAATACAAAACATTACGGCCGTACTTCGCCGAATTCCGTTCCGATCGGAGAAAAGTAAACGGGCAAAATTTCGCACTGAAATCTTTCGCACGGTCAGGACGATTAATCTGTTTGTTGTTTTTATCGAGGGTCGAAAGCGGCGAACGGAGAGCGACACGACGGCGCCGCGCGGCCGACGGCGGCCACTCGTGGCCCCGCGAAGTGCATCCGAGGCGCGCACTCCACTCGACAAACTTTACGCTCCCGAAATAAACTTTTCGCAACGCGCGCTATCGATCACGAAGAAGCGGATCACGAACGCGAAGACGCTCTTACTAACCCTGAGCGGCGTGCGGGTCGGGTCCGGCTCGGAGATCGGCTGCGGGAGCACTCGCGCGGTTGCGATCGGGAGCACTGACTTGAGCACTTTGGACATGTAAAGTCGGAGCGGACACGTGATGAGAGCGCGCGGCGCGGCCGGCGTCGGCGCGAGAGGAGCGGCGCGGCCGAGTGAGCGCGAGCGGAGAGTCCCCACGCGCCCCGGCGCCCCACGCGCCAGCCAGCGCGCGCACGGCCCGCCCCGCATCGACCGCCACCCCCACCCCGCCGCCACCCGCCCCCCCGGCCCAGCGCCGCGACGCCCGACTGTTTTTCTCTCGGCACCGACCGGGGGACGCACCTGATTTTTTCCGTGATATTTTTTCCTCCCTCTCCTCGCGACGCGATCCGTTCGCTTTCATTACGGTTTCGAGTTTGATTTATCACCGCGGCGCTGAAATATTCTTGGGATGCTACCGGCTGTCGAACTCTTACCTCCAATTAGCATTGATTTATCGAAATTATAGACCAGATAATGACAAACTATAATCTCGAAATAGTCGAGTGAAATTATATTCAGAGTTTCTAATTTTTCACTTAAAATAATAAATGGTCCTAACTCGCAAAAAGCAAAGTTTTAAGAAGTTTTTTTACCGATAAATAAGAACTTGTCGGTAATGGAAATTTAATATAAAATTAATATAAAGTACTAAGTTTTACATTGAATTTATGCGTCTTGATTTCTATGCAACTTTTCAATTAGTCGCCGATTGAAATAAAGTAATGTTTACCTTCATACTTTGAAAAATGAAAATAAGAAAAATAAATATATCGTATTAAATTAATATTTTTTCATTCCACATAAATTACTCAAGGTAAAAACGTAATATGTACGGAATCGGTGATTTCGTTCACGTCCAGCATACGTTAGGCGTAGCACCTGCCTACGGCGTAGCTCGGTGCCTTCGCTGCATATCGTCCGCTGATTGGTATGCGCCGGCCACTCGGCCGCTTGCATCTCAACAACTAACATATTTGGCCGCGATTCAATTTTAATGTTTTCATATTTGTGTCATAACTTTCCGTAAAGAGGAAAACAAAAAGTCGACGGGAGCAAGGAGTTATTTGTAAACGTTGACGTCTCGGTATTTTCATGCAAAGTATGAGGCACCCTTGTTCCATTTTGAAATTGTTTTGGTGGTATGCGGTTGCGTTTTAGTTCCGCGAAGAGCTATGTTGTCGAGATTGTGCTGTGAGTAGCTATTGCATATGTTGCAATAAAAGTTTTGAGACAGTGACGAATGCAATATGGACTTGGCATAAAATTGTAAAACTTTAATAGTTTCTTAATATTTCATTCTCTATAATATTTTAGATGACAAGAGTGTATTTATTTATCTATTTAATAGGAAGCCAACGTGATACGCGTTGGCTTCCTAAGTATTGTGTATATTTTACAAGAAACACTTACCCTAATGTTGAATTAAAATAAGCGTGTAAATGTTAAATAGCACGTTCCTGAATTTGGAAGTATATTAAAATTAGTAAAATAAATGAAGACATTTTCATTTTTTAAGCCTAAAGGTTATCTATACTAATACTATAAAAACCAAATTTTTTAATGTTTGTTTGTTTATATATGCTTGGAAACTACATGAGCAGGTGACAGGAAATATTAAATTTTCAAAAAAGTTAGGAATACTTGTGCGAAGCCGAGGTGGTGCTAGTAAAGTATAAAAATAAAGTTTAGTGTAAGAGATTGCCTATAGGTCACCTCACGCCGACAGACTGAGATTTCAGTTCGAGCTATCTTTGCGAGGTCGTTAAATCCTAAGCGAGACAAGTGACACTAAATAGAAAACTCAGTTACAGGGAAAATCGTCTACCTGCAGTTTTTCTTTATTCTATTTTTTCTACTGTAACGAATTTTTAGTTTAATTTTGCTCATCCTTGATATTGACAGTGTCTTAGTTGGAATACCTGAATTCCTGATTACATTTATAAATGAATTCCGTGATAAGAAAACTAAAGAGTTGACGATGTATTGCAAAATAATAAAAAATATAGTTATTGATATAATAAAATAATGCATAATTTTTCTTATTTTAAATTGGAATATGATGTACCTTATATGTCTATTGGTATCAAATTTTTATTTTCTTAATTGTATCATTAAAATCAAGACGATGTCATTTTTAATATGATGATGCTAGTATTTGGAATATGATTTGGTAGTATGTTTCTAAAATTTAATATAATATAATAGTATTAAAAGAACAAGATCATTTCTAAATATATTCTTGAATCGTCCTTTCTATCTGTTTTACATTAGTATATATAAAACTGTTATTACTAAAATATATCTATAAAATAGCCTCAAACCGATCGAGGCCCCAAGAGATATCACAATAAGTGCAAGCGCTGTCCAGTTCGCTGGTAAATAAAGAAATAATAATAACGCTTTTATTTGACACTGAGTGCTATAGTGGCGGTAACACACGTTGATGGCTCCGGCGTAATGTCAAAGCAAACGTCAAAGTCGTAACTTGGCGGCGTTCATTAAAAAAGCCCACAAAACGGTTAGTACAACATGCTTTCCGACAGCGGAGCGGTAGAAATTAAAAATAATCACCGGTACGCGGCACGAAAGCAGAGATATGAAAAATAAGGGTTGGCATAGACATGAGACGGGGACCGAAAGTGAAATTTTGAATTGAATTCCACACGAATACAATTGTTTTTGTTGTATTAAAGATAATAATATATTGATAAATGTATATGGAATCAAATTATACTATTATTAATAATAAAAATTCGGATGTTTCATATCAATATGATTCAAAATAATTTAATTAGCCTAACATAACATATTTATGAAATTCGTTTTTTAATGTAAATATTTTAAATTTATATTTTATAGCCTATTTTGATATTTATTTATTTTACATTTAATTGTTTATTCACCATCATCAATAAACCTATATTTTACTAAAATTATAATTTAATTAATTAAGTAACAATATTATATACTACAGGAGTAAGATACTCTTAAGATATAAATAGCAAGCAATACGTAAATACATTTATATAGTAAAACTCTAAAACCGATTCAAATACGTTTAACATGCACTTTTGGCTGTAACATAACAAATCTCCCGGCAGCTTTACATGACGTATCTATATCCACTTTCTGGCTCTGAATGCGGTTTCCAAGGAGCCGATAAGGCATATTGTCTTAAGATTGTATTGAATGATGTGTGTGCTTCCTCCAAAGGCGTACCTGCGAGGTCAGAATATACGGGCCTGGGATTACGTAGGGCTGGAATCTTACGTGATAGTACTAGAGAGAAACGCCTTTTGTTTGTACAGCAGCCATGATTAATTATGCGCTGCGTGTAGTGACAACGACGATATGCGATACACGAGAATATCAGAACTCAGAATCCAGATACGGTGAAATAAAATCTGAAATGTAAACTCAATCGTACAATTATGATAGACATTGATGTGACGTTGCATTATTCTTATACTTATAAAAAATAAAAGTTAATTTTATTTTTTTTAAATTTTGAAATAATGATGCAGGTCACCATGCTACAATTAATTATTTGAATTAATATATTAATGAGAACTAGCTTTACATTTTGAATGTATAAGACATAACGTAAATCCATTTAAATTGTCACATTTAACAGTTTAAAGCTGTCCACTGTACGGCTGTTCCGACTCGTTAAGGACGTAAGCGGTCGCATAGCAATTCCTAATCGAATCACAATCCACTGACGTAACGACAGGCTTTGGCTGGCAGCCCTTAGGGACAATGCATCGTCCTTTGGTCTATCTTTGAGATATTCTACTCTGATGGCTCGTAACGCTATTGAAGCTAGATTCAAAAGACAAAGTTTGTTTTATAATGGCAATTGGAATTTTTAACATTGACATTGTCTTCCGATTCAGAATCTTGGGTGTTGAAAAAGTTTAAAATGTTGAAATTAAGTCGAAAATTGTTTCAAAATATCACAATGTGAAACATATTGGGCGTTCTAAGAAAATTATTGGTACTTTATTATATTATATTGTGTTAATTATTGTTTTATACATAGGTATATTTGTTTATATTTTTTTTCTAATAAAAGTACATTCTACAGACTTAACTACAGGCTTTGTCTGGAAGCCCTTATGGATAATGCATCTTCCTTTGGTCCATCTTTGAGATATTCTACTCTGATAGCTCGTAACGCTATTAAAACTATTCAAAAGACAAAGTTGGTTTTATTCGGAATTTTTAATAATATATAGACTTGGGCGTTAATATGAAAAAGTTTAAAAGGTCAAAATTTAGTTGGAAATTGTTTCAAAATGTCACAGTTTCAAACAAATTGGGCGTTCCGAGAAAATTACTGATACTTCATTAAAGTACTTAATTTTATTGTTTTACTCAGAAAAAGTTCCTTTTTAATGAATGTTTTTAAGTAGGTGTAATCGCTTATATTATATTTTTTTTATTTTAAAAGTATGAGATATTTAAATATACTTAAAACAACAAGTGCGACTTCTCGTTTTTCTTTTTGTGTATTATTTATTCACACGTCTCAGCCAATAAACATGTGCATGCGTCTGCACGGTGGCGTGCACACACGTCAAATGCGTCTGCGACTAAGAAACATCTAAGGAGCCAGACTCGTCTGACGTCCGCAGTCACGGTCACGTCTGCGACTTCTACTCAAAGTTCGCACGTATCAACATAATGAAATTGACCAAAAGCGACATAAATAAAAAGGGCATTTCACACTACTACAGCCGTCGATTTGTTGTTATCTATAATTAAATACAAAACTTCTAGTGCAATTAAAATTACTTGTGACAACAGTAAGTCCCAAATGCCTGAATAATTAAGAATAAATGTTGAAAGTCGATTAAAACATATTTCCGCGAATCGCTAATCTGAATAACTTTGAAGCCTAAATAATGCAAGTAATTAAGCGAGGCTCTAACTTAAATCGGCGTGATTAGAGGACGATCGGTGAACCCGATAGTGAGGAACAGATAAAACTCTCATCAAATACAATCAGCGGCCGCCTGGACAGGGCTTAAGCTAGGCCTCGACATTTCCTCCGGGCAAATTTCATTACCACTTGCTCCTACTATAATCCCCTGGACCAGTGCCTTAATCTACCCACTCTTGGTCTGATTCCTCTCAAAAGAGCCACTTGCTACGTTTTAACGTATAATCCATTTTTAATTGCCCTCCGACATTATGAAAATTTCAAGCGAAATTAATTACAAAAACAAGTTTTGAAACCGCAATGACAACTGATTTTATCGTCTCGATATTTATTTGATTTAAGATGAGATTCGAGCGCTTTCTTCTGTTTACACTACGCAATATTTTATATTTATTGCCTTAGAAAATGTTTTTCTTTGGGTTATAGAACGCTTATTTCAGTGCGTAATTCCAAACTGTAGTTTTTATACGTCGGTCATAAAATACGTTTTATTCTAAGTACCTAACTCTAGGGCTCATCTGCTGCTTTTATTTTAATAAAAACGAAAAATGCTGGAGAATACAGCCGCAGTCGAATTTGTACTTTACATCGTAGACGTGTACTATGCTACTAATTAAATTAGATTAGTTTTTTATAAACTACAATATTATTTGTAATTTAAATGAACAACAAAATAAAAACAAATATACCTTTAAGGATATACACAAGAAATTCATATTTATTAAAAATATTGTACAAAACAATCCAATTGTATTACCAAAATAAATTGCACTTACAATCTGTATATACAAGCAATATTTTCAACAACATTATATAAGTATAGTAATTATCTTAATTATGTTATAAGTTTATTTAGTTTATACCAAAGAATTTTGTCTCATAATTGTGGAGGACGTTGCTAAGCAATAAAGTATTAAATAATTGGCTAAGTGCGTGTCGAGCCACGCGCATGAAGGGTTCCGTAGTTTCCATCATAATATTATATAAATAAATTAATGTCATTAATTTAATATATAAAATTAACTTATTTCTTACTTTACATACTTTGATCGTCTATAACTCGATAACCATAAAAGCCCACATAGCCGTGACCATTTTC
>DVXP01000660.1:0-18664 GCA_018235645.1 Junonia grisea | reverse complement strand
AAAGATCCATCGGGTATTTCCAACCCGATACCGACAGTACGTGAAATTTTTTCACCTAGTGCGTTCATCGGGTCGAAAAGACCCGATGCCCGATGACCCGATAAACGCACTAGATTACTGATTAGTTGTCGTAGTGCAGTGCTCAAGGATAGTTTATAGACGTTGTAATTAAGTCAATTAAAGTGAAAAATGAAGCGATCAAGACGACTGCTTTCAATGTACGAGGATGATGAGAAAAAAGAAGTAGATGCCAAAACTGTAATAACAGAAGCAATGCCTCGTACGTGCCAAAAACTCAACCAACGTGCAAGTGTTAGTCCTTCTCTTTATACAAGTCCATCGACAGGACGTACATTGCAAGTGCTCCAAAGTGTTACTCTACCTAACCAATCTGGACCAGCAACAACACTCAATTCTCCGAAGGTCAAAATATTAGAAGATATTGTGATTAAGCCTTCTTGTCTTGATAATGACAGTGATAACGATTTCGAAATTTTCCCCGTCCCTCATAAGAAGTCAAAATTAAATGTAAAAAAATTAAGTTCCGTGGACATAACAAATCCTGTCATTGGTGATTGTATTTTATCTACGTCTTTAGGAAATAATATGACTTCAAGGAGCTCGCATGATAACGAGAACTTGTACGACAAATGTCAAATATTAGATTCTCCAATGATGGCGATGTCGGATGTTGATCATATATTTTCTACACCCACAGCAAAAACAGCCTTTAAAACATCCGCGCATCATTAGCGCTTCAGCTGGTGATAACATAATAATTAATAAGCAATACGCCATCTGCTTTAAGTAGTAGATGTGAATCTTATAGTGGTATTTGCACATCGGACATGGCCTCAGTTAACTCATCGTTCAACGAAGAGCAATTTTATAAGTTGTTGTCATCACCGCAATCACCTCCTCTCCATGCAATAGACTCTAATGTACCTTCAAATGTCAAAAATCATTATGTCGTGAATGTTTTAATACAAAGTATTTTTCAAATATTGTGTGATTTAATATTATAACTTTGTTTTTGAGATATCGATGTTTTATTTTTACTCACGCACATCACTAAATGTTATTGATAAGAAGTACAATTTGGTGCGTTTCTCGGGTGGATAAGATCCGATGGTTAAAATGCCTAATTACTCAAGATTGATTCATCATAATTACATACGAACTTAACTGTATATCCATTATTTCATTACAAATAAGTTTCAAACATAAAATGGATGTAAGTAGATAATTTTACATAGATAATCACATTATTACATGAGTAAGTCTAACGGATCTTTTCGACCTGATACCGTTCTCCAAAAAAGTCAAGCGTAGGATCTTAAGGACCCGATACAGCTGTTATTAAAAATCACGGAAAATGTTAACGCAGCGAACGTGTTAAACGACCGTCCAAAAACCAGCGACACACGTACTATTTTTGGTCTTTTGACATTGCTCTATGATATAGAGAATGGATTATTTATCCATACATATAAATAAAATGGAACCGTCTGTTTATAATGTCAAAATAACAGTTTTTACTAAATTCATATGAGTGATCATCATTATTATTATTTTTTTAATTTTTGCCGGTCTTCTTGTTACATCTAATCTCCGTTAACGGCTGGAGTGATATTGACGGGTTTTACACTAAAAATAGCTGATGTTACAAGGGTTAGGCTTCGTTTATTTTAGAAGTGGGCTTAGCTTCTTGATTTTTGATATGGACGAAGTCGCAGCCAGCGGCTAGTTACTGACAAATTTTAAGTTACGGCTTTAAAGTCACCGTAACGACACATATATCATATCTTAGTTAATCACTTTTAACCCTGAAAAGTCGCATTACGAGCGTGGGTAAGTGCACGTCATCTTGACAATGGCGTTTCGAGAAATGGCGAGACAACAAAAATCTTTTTACAACGGCCTTATATTATAAAGATGTAGAAATCGACTGCGCAACAAACTATGTATATGTGGGTAACTATAGGTACATACTTTCCTATTATTTACTTCGCACGGGTATTTTACTAAACTTTTTTTTGGAAAAATATTATATATCCTATGTTTACCGGAAATAGTGTAGCTTGTAACAGTGAAAGAATTGTTTATTTGTTATTTTCATTTTATTCCACACGTGGAGAAATAATATTAAGCTTTAACATCAAATCAAAAATTAGACCAACGACTGAACGCTGGCTGAACCAACGAATCAACGCTTAGACCGTCTATTACATAGAAACATCAGATCAAGAATTTCGACATGGAGTGTAAAGCGACCCATAGCTCAATCGGCTAGAGCACCTGCCCCAGCAAGGCAGAAGGTGCGGGTTCGAATCCCGCTGTGTCGCTAATTTTTGACATCGATCACTTATTGTTTATACGTTTATACATCACTTATTGTTCATACAGGATAAACAATAAGTAATCGATGGTGGAAAATGACGAAAGTTTCATCAAAGTCTGTCTTGTAGTTTTTGCGTAAAATAGTAACAATCATCTATCCCCACACATTTTTAAGTCTATAATATTTTATTGTACAGCTTATATCAAACTGCCTTCAGTGAAAAAGGTTAAAGGTTAAAGCGTTATCGTTTAGTTAACCTTACTTGCATGAACGAAAGTTAACTAGATGCACTAAAGAGCAAATATTATGCTTGCGCTGAATAACAATGCTGTTGCGTTTAGCTTGAAATTCAGCGGAATAATCTAATTGTATGCAAAAATAACTTGTTCTCTCTTAACTTTTAATATCCTCTTTGGTGTCACATATATGTATGTTGGCAACATTAACATTTTTATAAAAAAGAATAATTTTAAACAATGAAATAAAGACGAACAGAATGTATCTTTTATTTTACAAAAAAATATAAATAAATATAAATTGTATTAATCGTAATATTTATTTATTTCTTATGATAATACATATTATACTATTTTAAACAAGGATAAACGATTTAAAGAAAAATAAATAGGTACGTGAGAATGTGTTTTAAAACTATAGGGGTTATATCGATGTTAACAATAAGACGACTTTTGAGTTAGCTCCCTTTAGATCTGGGGGTGTGATATACGAAACAATTTTCCTTAAACACAAAAATAACAACAAAAATAAAATGTAAGTAAAAGAAAACGAACTAGATAAAAATAATTAACCTGCTTAGAGAATCATGCATAAATGCAAGTCTTAAATAAAATGTGTGGCGTGTTACATACATATTTATATTTAAGCCCGGTCGTGTATTGCAAGAAAATTAGATAAACTCTAACTAACCACATTTATAGCTCACACAGCGCCTATTAGCCAAATCATTTATTAGCTTATGATTAATCGTCTATTCGATATCTAGACAAGATTTTTTTTAAAAGACTTGCAATGTACAACCAAGCTAAACTGCTTTAACACTACATCTACCAACAGCGGTCAAATTGACCGTTTTCAAATTTCTTTAAAACATACACGTTTTAACGCTGTTATCAAACTATGTAACAATTCTGAGAATATGTATATAATATCTTTTTCTTTCTTTTCTTTTAGTTATTTCTGCTATTTTTGAATAAAATTTTAATTCGTGATCTATTATTTTATTTGGAATATTTAGACTAAAATTGTTTAGTGTTAAAAGTAAAACATTAAAGTTACCGACTATAAATGTCTCACTGCTAGACAAAGGCCTCTTCTCCTATTAAGGAGAAGATTAACGAGCTTAATCCACCACGCTGCTCCACTGCGGATTGGCGGATTTACATAGTGTCAGAATTTCTTCCGGCGCATGCAAAACTGCTTTACCAAGCTGAATGTAAATGAAGTAATTTGAATGCTAAGGAAGAAAATAGAATACTCTTTACGAATAAACCCGTGAAAGAATGGAAATAGCAAACAAAAAGTATCATTTCTATTTTAAGTCGCATTAAGTATTCTTTAACTTTGTACAAAAAAAATGTAGCGACTTCAGATAGTAAATCGCTGATCGAAATGAAAAATAAATCATTTAAATTCACAGAGTAAAAAAAATGTACAGTAACAGTCTGTACCTACATATCCCACTGCTGGGCATAGGCCTCTTCTTCTATTAATGAGGTTTAGTTTAACCTATCACGCTGCTCCACTGTCGGCGGATATTCATGTGTCAGAATTTCATAGCACATGCGGATTTCCTTCACCATCGACCTCAAGATAAATTTAAACACAAAGTTAGCACTTGAAAATTCATAAATAAACGGTGTTAGTCAGGGTTTGAAACTAGCCATAGACTATACCGGCTCATCAGTTTACAGCTGGCAATTTTTTTAACGGATTTGTAAAGAAAAATACAATCTAATTCATAACTTAGGAGTCACATAAATAATTACACAACTTCTTGGACCAAACGAAATCTACATAAACCCAAATACCCGCAGAAATAAACAAAGCATTTAACCCACAGAAGAACCTTGAAACTCTAAAGTTTTATCTCAAAACGTATGGGTATGTTTATGCCAAAGTTTTGCCAAGAAATATCTCCATGAATCGACAGCATGAAATGCCACTGATTGGTCGAAATCTGGGATTTTATTTTCAAGTCACGTTTTGCTGGCGAATATTTTTCGTCATGTAATCAAATATACAAATGCGGACTGAAACTGCTGATTTATTATTGGTGGATTTGAAAATTTAAAATCTATATCTATAGCAGTAAGTTTATGAATAATGTGTTGTTTATTTGTTTGTGCGTTTGATGTTTACAAATAAAATGCAAAACAGTTTTCTTTACACGGATTCAGGTTTATCTTTAATTAATAATTTAAAAATGAAAGACAATACACACACAAACATTTTTGATTAAAATTCTACGCCACCAATCAGAAAGTATACCCTCCTATATAAAAAATAAAAGTTATTTTTTAACGCTCCATAAATGACCGATTAAAAATCGTTTTATTATAATGCTATTTAAAAATGGACTGAACATTTAGATACACTTCTGCTTACGTATACTCCCTCTGCCGTAAGGTTACGTACAATTTTCTCCCGGGAACCCTTTCGCTTCCCGAGGCTTCCAAGATAAATATATATGCTTACCAAGGGTACGAGATATCACCTTACTGGATGCTTTCACAGACAGTAAGAGAAAATTTCACCGGGAATTCCATTTCAACAGCTTTTTAAAATAAAAGAAAATCTTACTTCATTTGAATATACTTTTCAGTCAACTTCTATGGAGCCAAAAGAGTACATTTTCTTGTATGTCTGCCTGTGATGTAAAAGGTTAAGGTAAATAGCGCATTTAATTTTTATTTCTCATTTTCCGATGTTTCGATCACCGGTAGACTGAGGTTTACTACAAAACTATTTTTTTAGCGTGAAAGTACTTTCGCGCTACCAGTTGGACCACGAGGAAAGATTTTTTTTAATTATTCCTCGTGCCCCAACCAGTTGGACAAACCAGTTAGGTTAAAACGAGGAAACATCCTATTTATATTACAGGGTCATGAGCTTAGTATTGTTTTCTTCTTTATATTGTTATATCTCACTTGATAGTGGACGTTGCAAAACAAAATATCAATATAGCAGATGTCTTACGCATTTTTTAATTATGTTAATCCCTTAGCCAATTGGGAATAGTTTTTCTTTATTTGGTGCTTGATTTTATCTAAATTAAATTGATAAGACTGGTGTAGGAAACTACAGACGTCATACTTTGGTTTTTTCACTGCGTAACGTCCATTTTTAAACAAACTCTACCTATTTTTGTTACTTGAAAAATCGCTAAAAATCTCGATTTTTAGCTTTTAATTTTTCTAATACTTTATATGTGCAGTAGATATCATACGATGCACATTATCTAAATATATTTTGATCTGGTTTGTATTCATGTCAATTTCAGCTTGTTCAAACAAATTAAAAAAAGTTTAGTTTCTAACTTTAAGAAAGACAGTTATGTATTTATCGCATCACGAATACTTGATTTTGAACGAAACTTTAAACTATTTTCAGATAGTTCAGAAATCAAAGCAAGGTCACTTCAGGTAAAGGTGATTACGATGCCAGTCACGATCAAGTTAAAAACATCGAAAGTGAATGAAAAAGAAAATGAAATAATTTAGATCAGGGTTTCTCAAACTTTTGGGCTCGCGTACCCCTGGTGAAGCTTCTAGACCTCAGCGTACCCCCTTGCAAGTGGATGTGATGAAATTGAAAATAAGTGGAATTATTTTTTTGCCTGAGAAGCCGTTGTCGAAATATCAAGCTTTTTTCAATCAAGTATCTCCCTAGTCCTACTGATTAATTTTAAAATTATGAAAAAAAAATCACGAAACTAGTGACCATCAAATAATGAATTTAAAAGAGAAATCATCACAGCTACCTAGGCTCTAATATTAAATGGGTAATAGTCGGGCAAAGTAAAATTTTTAAGAACCTCGTTTTATGAAAGTTCGCATCTTATAATGGAGTGCAACGGAATTCTGCATGTGCGTGACTCGGCAAGCATTTTGCCAGTTATTTTTTTACGCAGGGGAAATAGGCAGAAACGAGTCCTAGGGAGGAGATTGGCTTGCGGTGGCCGTAATCAGCACGGATCGGCGAGGGCGTGGAATCACTTTCTCATGCATCATCCGAGCGTACCTCGTGTCCACATTTTCATTTTGGTGGAGAGGAATGTGAGGGTCTACTACAAGACTTGTCCCCTTCGTCAAAGCGGCGAAGGGCGTCCTACCCTGCCAGTGCCCAACGGAGTGCTTAGGTGGCATGAGATGAGATGGGTGCGCCCATCCCCCCACGAACTTTTCATGGAAGCGATCCTGCCGTCCTTCGAGGTCTGAATGAGGAGAACTTTCCATCTTATACAGAAGCTAAGCGGTTGCGATTGTTTTGGAGAATATCTGCGTTAATACCTACGGAGAGTCGTGTCGGCGTTGTTATGCATGGAATCGGCGTGGGAGGCCATAGTTTTTCTACGACTATCGTGGCCAGCAAGGTGGACTCGAGAAAATCGCCACCTGGTCGGGCCGACCCACGGCTGGTCTTTCGGTCTCTAAGGTCTATTACCGGTGGCAGAATAAACATAACATTCCCTTCGACTGTGAGTTCGTGTGATGGAGGTTTCACGCGCTGTATCATATGGTCGCAAGTTGGACGGCAGTTCGGATATGGCCTCGGACTGCCGGTGTACGCGCTAGCAAAAGATTTCGGGAGGGTGAAATTATTCTTAGACATGCTGCTGAGCTGGAGCAGCGAATGCGCATGCGAAAGAGATCTATGATAGCGATTTTAGTAAACACTTTCTGCTTCGTCTTCATAAAGGGGGACTGTGAATCTGGTGCAGCCTTTACGTCCAGTCTCTGTTTAACTACGGCCCGTCTTTGCCATGCCATTCCCGCCCACGGTGTGGCGACTAGTTCAATGCAAGTGGGGCGCCCCCGCACCTACACACGCTAATCGCCACTGGGTGGGAGTTGGCGGTCGTGCTGCCACCTTCTCCGTCGTTTGCAGAGCGACCCCCCCATTCCGCCGCATTCATCCTCCCGCGCCTATTCCGCCGTCTCCTTTTACGCTAACACGTCCTCGCAGAAGGAAACAACCGCGGTCCAGACCGACTACCACGGTGAGCAAGCGACGCTGTTCCGACCACGATATGTACACCTCGAGGCTGTAATACGCAATACGTTCTGCAGTGCCGCAATGGTGGTACGACGAGGCCTCCTCTCTTCCGATGTGAAAATTTACCCTGCGTCAAAAGAAAAAACATTATGTTCGTTCCGTTTACCACGGAGATGGGCTCAAGTTCCAAGAGTCACAAGCTTAAAGCACTTTTTGAAGCTCTAGCGACTTCCTGGACTGATTTTTGAGCCACCAAAACGAATAGTCTGCAGACTGGGCGGACAGTATGCAATACACGTACCTCAGTGTCCTTGATCTGGGCGAACCTGGCCCACTGACATTACATGAAATATAACTGTCGTTTAAATCGTTTCCAACGATCCTCTGCCTCCCTGAACGCGGTAATATCTACTTCCAGTTCTTCTCTAATGGCGGGCGCAATCTCTACGCTTAAGAATATCACAATCTAGCTTTTAGAAAATAAAACGCAGTTTATCATTTCAATAAAAGTTAAAAATAATACAGCGCCGAGAAGAAACACAACTTTTCTGCCTTTTTATAGCTTTATAATTTTTTACTGAATTTATTTTGGTCAATATTTATTTCGAATTTATAAAAACATGGCATCAAGTCGATTTCAATATTTCAGTTTAACGTAACTATGTGTAATATCCACTCTCACAAAAACACAGAACGTCGTTATTACGAGAAGTTAAATAATACACCACTCCGCATGAGAGTTCTTGATATTCTTCCTTTCTAGCCGCCATTACGTGATTTTCTTCGCGTACCCCCTACGATCTTCTGGTGTACCCCTAGGGGTACGTGTACCCCAGTTTGAGAAACGCTGTTGTAGAGGTAACTGTGATGATAAATAGGAACAAGAAATATCAGATATAGAGTTTCGCTTCGTCCCACTACAGAGGTAATTCAGTTCCAAGGTGTAGAGAGCTCATCATGAATTTCAGTTATGGAGGTTTATCTAGGTGTCCACTAAGGGGGGTCGTTAAAGTATTACATAATGCAATTTGGAGGCAGGGGAGGGTCTTCTGAAACGGTACGTGGCGTTAGAGGGTAGGGATGTTGCGTTAGGGGGGTCTTATAACAACTCGTTACGTAACAATATAATTATGATTTTTGGGCGTAAATGGTAACCAAAATTATTTTAGTAGCTATTTTCACTTGTATTTTTAGTAAAATATAACGTAATATCTAGGTAGGAGAGAAGAGGGGACAAAAAAACGTCATGGGTAGTTACATGATAGGGAGGGAAGGTCTAAAATCATCATAAATTGCGTTATTTAATACTTGAACGACCCCAGCTGATAGTTATGTCACGCGGTGTCGTCGGTCGCAGGCCGGACGCCATCTGCTCGTACTGGCCGGTGCACGAGTCGGTGTGCGGCTTCACGCGCTACGACTGCCACGAGCGGTACGGCTGGACCGACCGTGAGTACCGATTATACTAGTAAGGCCCTTCTCTCACGAAGCTATTCAATTGCTATGCGACCGAGACGCAACCATGATATCCTATTGACATGTATGTTAAATGATTTGCCGACACATCGCGTCGTATGCGGAACTAGCTGGAATTTACGGCGGCTACTACCACGCGACACGTACGACACTACTAAGTACCAAATACAAATTTCTTGAGAGTCGCTTCGTGAGAGAAGGGCCTTAGTATTAGTAATAGAAGTAACAGCCTGTACATATCCCACTGTGGGGCATAGGTCTCCTCGCCTAGTAGGAAGAAGGTTATGGAGCTTAAATCCACCACGCTGCTCTATTGCGGATGGATGTACATATGTCAGAATTTCTTCCGGAACATGCAGGTTTCCTCACGATGTTTTCCTCTACCGCCGAGCTCGAGATGAATTTAAACACAGCTAGCCAGTGTTTTCATTTCTCGGATCATTACCGTATAATCCATACGCACTACTAGCTGGTGCCCGCGACTTCCTCTGCGTCAAACGATTTTAGAGGTTTTTATTTTTTTTCCCTGGAAGCCTATATTACTCCTTATAATCATCATCCACCTGCCACAGAAAGTCCCGTCAAAATCGGTCCAGTCGTTCTGGAGGTTATCCAGAACAAACCGACGGACAAAATTTTAAAAATCGATGTTTTGGTATTAGTATTGTGTCAATATTATTCTGTTTTATTTTTGCGAGTATCAATAAAACTTTTAAAACGTTTATCATAATACTATTATAGAATTTATAATAATATAATTTTGCCTATTATTATTTTAAAGCAATACATTTCACGATATTCAGTGAAAAATACCGGAATATGCAATAAGCGTTTTGTTTTAAGTAAAGCCATATAATCTGATATCTACTCATTATAACTACCAATACTAGCTTTTGTTCACGGCTAATCCCGCGTAGATGTCATTTATCGCTCTGAGTAAAATAAAAAATACCATGTTTTCTTATGGGATCAAAATTTCATTATTTCTCATTCGTAATTATACATCCAAAATTTCATGGCAATAGGTTTAATACATTCGGGGCGAAAGCTAAACAGAGGAAGAAACTTAAACAATTTAATTTCGTTAAAATACAATATATGTAATTAGTTCGAGAGAAATTATTTTTCCTATCTATGCTATTTATCTAGACACCCATAAAATAATTTACATTCTTCTTTCCCTTACTCTTCAATCTAACTAGAATCTCTTTCTTTTTTAAATAACTTAAAAATGTTTCTTAAATAACTCAAAAATGTGTTACGATTATGAGCCATCATTCAAATAGTTAATACGATTTTTAACTTTCAACAGGTTTGGATATGCCTTTATTTGAATCACTCTGCCAGTCTGGCGAGGAGCGGACGTGAGACAGTTGAGCGGACACCTTCGAACATGTATGTCAAAAGAATCATTAAAAATAAAATAAAACAACAACATGTAGTCAGAAATGCAATTTTATTATTTAAAAGCATAGTCTTCACTTTAAAATCACTGACAAAATTGCTTTAGCTTGGTGCTCTGTTGCATTACAGTTACTGTTATCTTTCGAAACACAATCAGTAGAGAAGAGTAACCAATGAAACTTGCTTTCATAGAATTAAAAAAAAACTATAATGGTGTAGTACTGAAAAATATTTGACCAGCAAAAATTATTCATTTAAATAATTACTACGAAAAATGTAACAGCGTGTCTTTTTGTTATCACAAGTTACATCAGTTACTCTTTAGTTACAAAATGATCCACGACGCGGTACTTGTCAATAATTAATCCGAATAAAATAATCGATGGAAAAACTGTTGGCAAGCTTTACATTAACATATACGTTAACAATATACTCTTTAGTACAACTTCGACAGTTCGCACATACGTTGAGGCAAGGGCTAGTACAATATAACGCTTACTTCTTAACATAAAGAAGGCTAAACAAAATACACCGAGCTCGCCGCTCGACCAACACTATACACGAAGCCGTACAAAATAAGAAGATACGTATAGTACATACATTACAGGTTACAAAGTCGACATTTAATACAATTTAAATCGACAAATTAAAAGCGAAAATTATCGTGTGACCGTGAATACGAGGGCACCGAAGCGTCCGCTCGCCGAACGAGGCTGTTCGACGCAAAGCTATGACCATGAAAAAGTTACTCCTTAAGAACACCGATTCGATTAGGTAGTAATAATTTTAAAATTCTATCATTTATTAATTTGAAATAGCACATAAATACTCTTATCTAAAAACAATAACCGGCGGAGCGCTCGGCCGTAGCCTCGCGCGCCGCCATATTGCAACCTTAGTCATATCTGGCTAAAATAAAATTAAAAACAATCGAAATAATCACAAGTACGCCGCACGCACACACGCACGCGCACACACGCACACACTCGCACACACACACGCACACACGCTAGGAACACGGCGCGCCCAGCGAGCGCGCTCGACCTCTACTACCTGCGATACTGCACTGTATTACACTGCAAATTCGTACAAACGTACAATCGTACAGCCGTACAGTCGTACAACCGTACAGCCGTACAGCCGTACAACCGTACAGCCATACTGTAGTACAGTCGTACAGCAGTAGTGGTACAGTCAGCTGCCGGAGGGCTGGCGACGGACGCGCGGAGGTCGTATGGCATCTATGTACATGTCCCGTCGCTACCGAACAAAGCACACCCTACGCGTTACATACGCAGCGATATACCCACCTACAGCCCGACTTAAACCTAACGCGACATATGCTCCCCCTACGATATATTTGGTTCTCACTAAAGTAAACGGAGGTCACGCTCGCACCCGCCCATATATCTCTTCTATACATATACATACAAGGCATCGATATATTAGTTACATCTATGTAATTGTGTATCTACTAGGCGTTACTACGTAACTGCGCGGCGGGCTCCGGCTTTCAGTGCGCGGCTGGAGCTGCCGGTGCAATGATTTTTTAAGATATAATAATAATAAAAAAAAGTTTTCTCGTATCGTTTTCTAGAATCAGTGATTATATTAACTTAAACCATTAAAATATCTTCTAATCGTACACAGAAAGCACCACAAATTCTACACTAGTTATATAGTTCTCAACGCGCGAACCAAATTCCGGAGCCCCGCCGCTCACAAGACATCGGCCGACGAAGCCGGACCGTCGAATATTAAAAACCGAAGGTAGTCCGACAAAGTTCTATGAACTCGCATCCACGAACATACCAGTGAATCACACCGCACTTAAATCTAGATATTATGTGAAAAATCTTTTTAATATCAATATATTATTATTCTTAAACGAACGGTTGAAGCGTTACATTCACGCTCCACGCTCGATGCTCCGAGCGGGTGAGGATATAAAAGAATAAATAACTTAGACAAATTCCAAAGTGAAAGTAGGATGTAATAAGGAGCAAGGATAGAGGTAGGGATTGGAGGGGATGGGATAAATGGAGGAAGGGGAAAAGGGGGTAAGTTTAGAAGAGTCGCGCGCGGCGCTTGAGCTCGTTGCGGCGCCACTGCGGCAGGCGGTAGAAGTCCTGGCGCCCGATCTGCAGGATCGCCTCGAACTCCGCGTCCGACAGGTGCCGCTGGGACAATAACCGTCAATAAGTTAGCCAAGTGAAATAGCAGCCTGTAATTACCCTACTGCGGGGTATTGGTCTTTTCTCCTGTTAAGGTTAAGGAGTTTAATCCACTGCGGGTTGGCTTGAAGTTAGTAAAATAGCTCTTATTTTGACATTATAAACAGACACTACAATTTTATTTATATGTATGGATTATGGATTTGTGAGTATGTTTATTAACTGACTTTTACCCGTGGGTATGCTTGGGCGGATGTTGTTTAACGCTGTTGCCTTGGTAGTATGTTTTCCGGAATAAAAACTATCCTATTATTAAATTCTAGGCTCCTACCTTTACATCTACAATTTCAGGGCAATCGGCACAATAGTGAAAGCGGAACAAATAAGCTTACTTTTCCCTACATAATATAAGAAAAAATTAATGTCGTCAATGTTCACTAAAAGTGATGTCATGTCGAGCTTGTCAGTAGAGGGCAGCAGTCTCACCTCGAGGTTGAGTCTATCCACGTCGGGCGGCAGGCGGTAGTTGGTGATGAGCAGCAGGTGGTAGGGGTACAGCTTGGCCGGCTCGTGCAGCAGGTGCGAGGTGGCCATGTTGGGCAGCGAGCGCCGCACTCCCCCTCCACGGGCCCCCACGCCCCCCACTGAGCCGAGCGTGCCCACTGGTCCCCCCGCTGCGGCGGAGACTACACCACCTCGAACTGCTACTCCGCCGTCTGTCGTCTGGAATAATTATATTAGATTAATCTGGAATAATTATATTAGACCATTAGTTTTGAAACCTTTGATTTCTTAAAACACCAATTATAATAATTTTATTATTATACTACATCTGTCCACGCTAAAAATAAAGATTTCATTGATTATTATTTTTTCCCACGGAACCCCAAACTCGTTTCTAGTATAAATGTAGCCTATGTTACTTCATAATTCTTATAACATCAGCTATCTGAGAGTGGAAGTCTTGTCAAAATCGGTTCAGCCGTTCTGGAGATTAGCCGAAACAAACAGCGACAAAAAATTTAAAAGTTGATGTTTTGGGATAAGAGTTGTGAAAATATTCGTATGCGTTCAATAAAAAGCTGTCATTTCGATATCACAAACTTTATTTATATTGTATGAATACAAAAAAATAAACCGAAATAATGATAGAGAGATGATGTAAAAAAAAGTAATAGTCATGGATTTATGGAAACATGAATTTACGTAGCACTTACCACAGCACTTCTATCCACGTCCGTGATAGAGCCGGCAGAAACTGAAAATATGAATAATATAATACAACAACTGATAGCAAAATTTCACGTGTAAATTAAGTAAAAAATACTTTTAAAATATCAATAAGAGAATACATTTTAGAAGCGAAGCGATCATGCCGTGAGATCTTAATGACGGAATAAAGCTCGCCGCTTCCTTGCCGTGATCGAGGACGATATGATGATGATTTGCCAAGTGTGTACTGCGCACTGATATGCCAATTGTAATTAAGCTTCCCGCCCCTCGAACTACTGTCTTATATTAAATATAACTCATATTATTGCGTAGCGAAAACATCGGGGATAATAAATTAAAACAGTGCCGGTAAAGTTTAACAAATCGGGGGTAGAGTGAGAAGCGTTTGCGGCGGTACACGCGGGAAGCACGCGGTACTTACTGCACAGGTCCGTCCGCACTGGGCGCACAAAATTAATAACCCCCTTGTTATATGTGCTTTTTATTATGCAAAAGTTTTTTTTATATTTTACTTTAATATATTTTAATATGAGATTGATACGAAATACATACATAAATATGATCGTTACTGGAGAAAAATGTAAAAAATATCTAAACAATTGTCTTGTTGTACATAAGAACATTAAAAAAGTGCTCAAGTAATTCACAGGATCAATAAATGATGTGAAAATGAAAATATGTTTTATATTGTATCTATAAACTCAAATCTCATCCCATATTGTACATTTTAATTGTTGGCGCCCGAACTGGGACCTAAATTTTAAACTAGAAAAACTAAATAGTCACTTAATTAAATCTAAAAACCTAAAACTATTTTTAAAAACGCAAATAGTAAAATAATGGAATTCACGCACTGTCTGACTTGCCGCTGCTGAAGTCGGTGCTGTGCGTCTTGTCGCCGAGTCCGCTGAATGTGAAGTCACCCTGGAATGCCATATTGTCTCTGTTATTTTTTATCTGGACTGAAAATCGTTAGAAACATCGAAATAATAAATTAATCTATGTGGTGTTTAACATTAACGGTAGCATAAGACGAAGAATGATATTAAATTATTAATGTATAATAGATTACTCAGACATATTTTTTAATTTGAGAAATATAGGTATTTTGTAATATGTCAAACTGACCATTTCTAAAAGGGTGACCATAACATCATTAATAAAATTATACTTATGTATAATTTAATTTCGTCTCAGTAATAAATCTGCATTTTTTACAATATTAGATTGCTTTAGAAGGTTTAAAGTGGACGCATCGTCATTAACTTTAGGAAGACATAAGCATGTTTGTTTATTCATCACGGTCGTCTCGAGTTAGACGGTCTAATTTTTTAAATATATGATTATTATCAATTGTTGGGTTGCCACATTAAGTATAGGTTCACTGAATGACTGGTCGGAGTTGGACGGTATAATATTTTCAATATACGACTATCGATAGATCCATTGCCTCTTTATTTTAAGCATCGGTTCAGTAGACTCGTAGTGAAGCACTCACCGCAGTGCTGGAGGAGAAGGTGTGCGACCTCGCCGCGAGCCCGTAGCCCGGCCGCGGCGCCGAGCGCAGCGACGACACCACTGCAACACTCGCGCTTTACCGCACTGGCCTAACTAGTGACGATCGGTTCGACCGTCGGGCGTTCCGCAACCGCGTTAGGTGGTACACTGGTATACCGGTACAGCGGTACCGTGGTACGGCGGTATGGTAGTACAGTGGTACACTAGTACAGCGGTACACTAGTAGTACAGCGGTACAGCAGTACACTAGTCCACTGGTCCACCAATACAGCGGTAGAGGTTCCGAAGTGCGAGTGTCCGACGAGAGGTAAGATAAAGCTCGTTGTCGTACCGTCCGACACGAGTAAGGTGGTGTGTAGAGATGTACTCACGTTGCACGTCCGGAGGCCGGCGGGCAGCGTGCTGGAGCGCAGGCCGTAGCCGGGCCGCGGCGGCGCGTGCACTACTGCGACACACGCACGTCACTACACGCTACTGCGGCGTGACCGCACGGTACGAGCACAGCGGCGAGACGGTAAGACCGTACTAGACCGAGTCCATCAATGTCAATAGGATTAGAGAAAATAGAATTTTAAGCAAATATTTTGATTTTGACAACACTTTAAATGACTTGATGTTGAATGAAAGTAGTCTCGCCACTGTACTCATAACGTGTGATCAAGTCGTAACTGACGCTCTCGTCACTCCAATGTACGTGCAGGGGAAAGTATTGTAAAGTATATCTTTTTCAAAATATCGATTGTTTAAAATCAATACTTTTGGTAACGTCTTTTTTCATATAACTTATAAGCCGATTTGAACTTAAATGGTCGGAATTATGCGCATTACGCAAAACAAAAAAATTAGGTATTTACCAATCAGAGTCGAGATTACTTTGACGGATCATGCAGAAATTCTAATTCAACTCGTGTTCAGACAATTCAAGTTCATTAAACTTCCTTTTAACGATTAAAAATCTACACTTTGAATTTAATATACTATTCCCCTAAACACGAAGGCATGCATTAACTTGTCTTTTTATTAGAAGTATTTTAATTTAAAAACCATTGGAGCTGGAGATAGCGTCGTCTTGTAATACGATACAGACCAATAATGTTCGTCACCAAGTTTATATTTACCAAAAATATACAAATTAGTAACACATTAACTCAATTAGTTTGTAAAGTTAAAACTAATAAAGTGACAAACATTACGGTTATGATATCCGTTTCGAAGGACCACACAATCTTATTAAATTAAAAAAAAAAAACTAAAACATTGATTGTATGATCTTCTAGTACTCATGCTATTTTATGTTTTACATAGATCACCAGACAAAACATTCTATTGATAGAGATATATGTAATAGTAATTTTTTCTTCATAATTTACTTTCACCGGTACATATAAAATAAATACATTATCATATAACATAATGAGGCATATTTATATCTAAACATACTTACAAATAATACTTATCAATATAAGCATAAATGTTAAAGCGCATGCTTTAATATTATCAGTACCGAAAGTGCAATCAGTTCCCTGACATTCCAATATATACTTTATAACAAGAACATAAACACTATTTTACGATAAAGCATGAGTCGACACTAACTATGTAGGACGATCGTCACTCAACACAATGAAGCAAGGCACAACCAAAGCTATTACAATTACCCCAATCCCTTTCAAACAAAAATGTATATTTAATACCAGTTTATTTTTTTAAATTTAAAATTACTCCCAATTTTACAAAGCATGTACAATTCGCAAACAATAACGTCTAACAAGATGGCGGCGTGCAAGCAAAGCGTCTCTCACATCTCTCACCTCGCATCGGAACTCGCGCTTCGAACTCCCTTCCATTAATACACTTCTCTTACACAACACAACAGTTTTATACTTTTCCTTTACGATATTAAAAACCCTATTAACTTTTAAATATTGAGGTAAAGGCACCTAATTCCGCGGCATTTCGAAAAATTGTAGCTAATTCCGAGGTATCTGAAAACCGACTTTATCAATAAATAATACCATTAATAAGTTATTTTTTATTCTAAAAGGGTAAAAAAATAAACCTTTCTAGAATTAAATAAAATGACTAATTTATAGATTAAACCGTTTTTTTTATTAGGTGCCTTTACCTTACATGAAATGAAGATTCTACTTAGAAAATGGTAAAAGAAACTGTTGTGTCACAATCTTTTCAAAGTACCCACAATGTAATGGAATGCGGTCGACAAAGCCTAGACTAAAGAACTTTAGTTTGAATATGAGAAGATGCCAATGAGTAAAATAAACGCGTTGATTCAACTAAGCGACAATCTGAACGTCACGTCAGACTCACCGTCGTTCAGATAGTAAGTAAAGACTGAAAGGACAAGGTTAGTGTTAGTCTACGCTCTGTCCTCACGCGACATTACCGGCGAATATCCGATATTGGACATTGTTATAAATAAGGACCAAAATATACACTGTATACAGTACGAGATACGCCGATATTTTCGTGTGCGTTAATAAATTATTTATCAAATTAAAAACGATCGTCAAAATATAAACGCAATGACGGTATTCCAATTTAAAAACTAATCTGTAATATAAGATTTTAGTGATGCCACTCCCTTATTTTTTATTATCTAGTAAAAAAAGATTAAATAGAAATGAATTTAACTCGTAATATCTCATACTGTACACTTCCAATTAGTATCCAGGGGGTTTCAATTGGTTAGGACTCGGTGCGTTAGTTTTGTTATATTAACGGGGGAAATTTCAAAAATTCACCCAACATGATTAGTAAAATAAATAACTTATTGGTAATACTTATAAAATATATCATGTATGTAAAGATTTTGTATTAGAGTGTTGTAAGTAAGAGTTAAAGTGAATGGTTAGTGTCTATGTGAAGTGTGATCTGAAGTATAGTGTGTTGGTCTGTTTAATAGACAAGTTGTGTGATATAATGAAGTGAGTATATAATGGCATGGCGTAGATTTGGTCCCGTGGTGATTGTGTGTGTGTGTTGTAGTGCAGTGTTTGTGTGTATGTAGTGTAATGTGTGTAGTATTGTGCGTATGTGTAGTGTAGTGTTATGTATATGTTTAGTGTTGGTATGTATGTTTCTGTATAATTGTATTTTGTTTATGTGTATGTGTGTAGTGTTGTGTGTTACAGTATCGTGTATAGGTGTACGTATGAATGTGTAGTGTGGAGATGTGTGTACAGTATAGTGTGTGTGCTCACCGTTGTAGGACGGCACGTGGTGGTGCGTGTAGGCGGGGTCGTGGTGGCGCGGGTGTGTGTGT
>DVXP01000659.1:0-18672 GCA_018235645.1 Junonia grisea | reverse complement strand
ATATGTTGTGTGTTTGTATAAGCCGTTAGATAACTTTAGATAATAATTGAAATATATTTGTTATAATTTATTTTATAATTGTTATCCAGGTACTGCAGTATACTTTAGCAGCTGTGAAGACGCCAAAAGGAAAACCTGATTCCGACCCGGGGTCAACTAAACAGTTTCCACCTGACAACCTGACCTGTCACTTCGGGTTTGGGATAGACACCCTGCGCGTGTAAATAATGAAAATATGTGATATTTATTTTGAATAAATATATACATTTTTTCAATGATATTCGTTTTATTTCTTTTGCACAACGGATTTTTTAACTTATTTATATATACATTTTCTATTATTTACTATAATCACGAACAACTTATAAGATGTTGATTACATACCATAATTAGAAGGCACTTATGAAATACGAATGCAAAGTTAAGTGGCAATTGTGCGGCTTCATCCTCAGATAGTCTGTCTAGTCACTGTCATTATGTGTGCCTACTTAATAAAGTATTATGGTAACTAAATAAACTACTCCAAATTCGACACCTTGATTTTATCATGGAAATCAGCCCGATGGTAGAATAATTGCTTTGGTTTAGCTGCTTGCAAAACTTGAAAATTCAGTTGTTATTTTAAAAATTAGCCTAGACTTAAAAATGTAGAGAGGTGAAAAAACATGCTTTGTAACTTAACGGACGTAATAATGCAATGTATGTACACGTAAATAACTTGCAAACTTACAAAGTAATTATTTCAAAGTTACAGGTAAACAATCATATTTATTTACTTTAGAAGATATAGGAAAAACCCGTACATAAATTACTGACACTTAAAGGACTACAGGAGTGTAAGGTTCGCAGCTGTTTGGCAATCAAAGTTCACTGACAACGATTTAAATTTATAGTCTGAATTGTTATTTTAAATAGATAAATGGGCATATCCTCAATCCGAACAATCGGTCAGATTGTTATGTTGTGGTTATCACAGCTTATTCGATTGTGAATGGCGGGAGGGCCGCACGAACGCTGGGGAAGCCAGCTTGAATACTTGCTGTCATGTCTCGGGTACGCTGTCGGTATCGGAAACCTGTGGAGGTTTCCCTACCTATGCTATAGAAATGGAGGAGGTGAGTTGATTCAAACATTCCGTAAAAAGTTATAAAAGATTAGTAATAAAGGATGTGAAGAATTGTAAGTCAAGCATATAGTGTAAGTAGAACGTGTTTGTCAATTTGTATGTATTTGTATGAAGATGGATTAAGGATATATTAAAACACAATACCTCTCATAAGAGTAAAGCAGTAAAGTCACGAGGGAGCGTTAAACTTAGTGCTACAATCAAACAAAAGTTTCGTTTTTAGCATCAGATGTTGATAAAACTTTTTCTCCTTAAATATTTTAAGACGTTAAAATTAAGTAAGTATTATGAATGTTTACATTTAACTCTGGTAAGAGGAGCTATCACTATATAGAAGATATAGCTATCAAGACAAGTAAATCGAAAGCACGTGTGCTGACAAATAACTAAAAGGTCAGTGACTGACAAATAAAGCATCACTAACCACTAAAACGATTATTATCTTATTTACGATTATTATAAAGAGGTAAAAAATGTATGAAATCACCATTAGAATGCGACATTATACCAGATTTACATAAGCTATGTTTTAGGTGCATGTGTGTATCTTTTCATAAGCCTTGTTTAGCCGGAGCAGATTTCTGCGATACATGTGAAATACATGTCATAAGTAAAAATACAGCCTGTACATATCCCACTGCTGGGCATAGGCCTCTTCTCCTATTAGGGAGAAGATGGAGCTTAATCCACCACGCTGCTCCACTGCGGATTGGTGGATATACATGTGTCAGAATTTCTTCCGGCACATGCAGGTTTCCTCAAGATGTTTTCCTTCACCGCTGAGCTTGAGATGAATTTTAATACAAATTTAGCACTTGAAAATCCAGCTGTGCTAGCCAGGGTTTGATCCCGCGACCTTTGGTTAAGATCCACGTGTTCTCACCACTAGGCCATCTCGAGGACCTGATTTGCCCGTCCACGGTAGGTATTTGACGTTGGCAGATGCGTTCGGTTGCAACCCGTTTTTTTTTGTTGGTTTTAGTACCACACATCAATTTTCAAGCGTCGACTGATCGATCTACTGATGAGTGGACATTGGCAGATGCATCTGCTGACGTCAGCGGATCCGTGTTCTTATGTGTAGACAAGGCATTATGCAACAACTCATTATCTAGCGTGTCTCATCTCTATGGTTCATAGACAATTTAGAGGTTTGAATATGTATGACAATGTATGATATTGATAGATATGTATTGTCATATTTATATTTTGTCTGCGAAATCTATATATATTATTAGATATTTCGATTGATATTTCGATTTTTTTAAATCGATAATGAATGATTGAATTCTTAATGTGTTGCAGTAGGTATTAATGTAATATAATACATTATATTGAATGTGCTTCTTAATTAGTTTATAACATTAATTGTATCAGTATATAATATTAGATATATAGGGTTATTGCAGATTTGTATTTGTAAGTAAAAAAAGGCATATTTACATAATGTACCTTTTAACTGACGTAATATCATATAAAAATTATAATAAAAACATTAAAATTGAGGTATCATAATATAGATACCTTTATTTATTTGTTGAAGCCATTATAAATTTTGTATGAATTCAGGCATCACCAATTATAAAAAAAAATATATGCACTATTATAAAAATAAATAATTAAATTTTAAAGGTTTGGAGAGCTCGTAAACCTTATTTTTAAATCTAAAATTTCAGTTTTATAACACACTTAATAACGAGTTATATTGAAAAGCGCGCCATCTGTAGTGACACGCACAAACAGCATTTTAGCGCCACTGATTCATCGTCATTCAAGTCAGCCAACCTTTCGAAGTTTCCACTCGCGAATACGATCAATAGCGAGGTGTACCTTGGTTGTGTGTTGGTTAGCGCTCGGTGGGTTTAAAATGGCTCTGTTCAGGATCACATCTACGAAATTAGTTGAAATACAGGTAATTATATTATCATATAGATAAAACATACTTAATATATAAGAATTCATTCAGTTTTAAAAAATTTGATACATAACCTTCGTTGCCACATTTTGAATTTGAAGTTATGTAATGTGAATATAACTATTCTGGGAATAAGTATTTTATTAAATGATTTTAATATATAATACTAATAGCATACTGTAGATTATTAACCGAAATAATTTATTAATTATATAATTATACTTCGACTTTATTTTACGAAGACAGCACGTCGCCAATCCATGCATAAGAACTCGAAAAAGTTAACGATTTTTAAGAAAATAATTCGTAATTATAGAAAATGACTTAATAGCTGTGCTGTTTAATGGTGTGGGATATGAGGTGGTCATCTATTTTTTTATTTTTATGAATCTGTGTCGTATATTCCCTTCGTATACACAAATAATGCGAAAAGATTAGACAGCACTACGCCAATTGGAATTAATAATAGATATTAACGTATGTAACGTTAATATTATTTATTTCTATCATAAACCTAATACAGTTTTTTACTTGTTATGTTACATGTATAAGATATATTAGATTTATAAGCTAAAACAAACATTTTTTGGCCATATAAAATATTGGTAGTTACTAAATTTACAATAAAAATAATCGTTAATTAGCTTATTAAGAAAACTGTGGTTTATAAATTGAAACTTGAATATTTGTCAAATTTAGCTTGATATCTATTTAGGTACTGTATACAAATGTAAGGTTATGGTAGTGACTTCATGATTTTATTGCGCTTTATAATAAACAACGTCAAATTTTACATGATTTAATTCAATGTTTCTTTAGGGCTTTAGAAATACAATATTTGTGTGATATAGTTGTTCAAATTTTTGACGTAATAAGAAAGTATAACGCGTATACGGAGTTTGATAATACAATGTATTCATTATTCTACATGACCGAATACGAGTACCGATAAAAATAACACAATTTCTGCTGGCACTTTCAATGGTCCGCAATGTCGGTCGTAACGGTATTTTGGGTGTCCTGTCCCGCACATTGCAACAGTGCAATTCGAAAGAAGTGAATCTTTTGCAGCCATAATATTATATTTTTAATTAACAGCATGTAAAACTGATGAAGAGGCTGAAAAAAAAAATTGAATGTACCTCCCAAATTTTTAAGTTCCCAATTTCGTTTTGACTTTGGGCCGGCTTAGCGCCCCTTTTATGATATACCAAAAAATATTGTAGGTACTCTTACGAAATAAATGTTTCCACTGAAATATGAACTGTACAAACCAATATTTTCCTTCTTCTTAACATTTCCTCAGTTTAAGGAAGGTCGACGATATAAAGCAATTTAGCGTAAAATTTTCCATCGAAGTAATTCTATGCAATTAAGTGTAGCTCTTAAAGATAAATTACTAATTTAGTCATATTTATGTTGAAGACTCATGACGCCAGTACGCGTTAAAAATTCTCGGCAAGAACTTAAGAGTCAGCGACTCGTTATATCAGGGTCGGCTATAAATCTATGGCTTCATAAGGCTGATTTAATTCCTTCGAAACCTTTCAAAATAGCACGTCGTGAACCGCAATCTCTAACAAAAGTATTAAACACTTGTATAAACAATGTTATTATTCATACTCTAATCGCAGTAAACCTATATATAATTGTAATATATCTAATAATTGTTATGCAATAAAGGCTTTACTATCTTCTACAAATTACGTTCACGTGATAGTATGACATTGAATTCACTTACAATTTATCATCATGTCATATCTCTTATCATTTGGAATATTCTGGTAACACTCGATCATGTTAAGTAGAATACGCCTATAGGCTTTTCACACACCTAATAAAAGTATCGTATCAAAGTCGAAGCTTCTGCTGGCAAATTATATAACGAATGGCCTGGCAAAACCTACGGTCTGTCCAAAATGAATTCTTCTAGAGTCATTGACATTTTATTCGAATTGAATGAACTATTAATATGTACATACATATAATATTTATGCGAATAAGGTATAGTTTGACCGGTTTTATAATAGTACAGTACATAGAATAGTATAATTGGGCCATGTGGTTTTCTCGTTTAAGCGCCACGAAGCCGAAGCAAATCACGCGAGTGTTTTTCACGATTATCCGCGCTCAGTTACGCAATGCGGCTGAAGGTTATTCTCGTTTCAATGTCGTTCGTAATATTTTGGCGCAAATTTTGCTGTTAGTTATATGATTACACATAAATAGAGGCACGCACTTTGTAAACACGACGTAATAAAACCTATATGTAATAGGTACCTATTTACGGTGACAAAAATTTTAACAAAAAAATGTTTACAACCCTTCAATATTTCTATACTCATTAAGTTCGATTTACATTACGAAATAAGTGGAATGAAAATTAATTCATTACAATAGTTTCATTAACAATTTTTCGTATAAACGTTTTACAATGCGTGCTTGAAATTCATGGTAGTCCAATAGTAACATTAAAAAATTACAACGTGTGTTAACGCTATAGAATTATAGATTAAACTACGTTGTAGTTATTTTGTAGCATACGTTAAACGGTTCTTGATTTCATACATGTCGGTATCGTAATCTAAAGCTCTCTTATCTCAAAATATGCGGCTAAATTAATTTTATGAATAGCAGTTGATATATTCAAATTGATATTTGGCGGATGTAAAAAAGGAACTAGGCTCGATGTTTGAATATTTTTTAAAGACGTTACTAAAGTAGACTTATAATAATAACTAATTTCCTACAAATTATGACATCATTATTTTAGATGTATGTATTTCAGAATATACTAAGCGGTGACAAGATTTATCTTTATTACAAAGACAATGTTATATATTTGTTTTGCAAGTAGATGCAAGAGCCCAGCTCCAGCTCCTCCTAGCCGCACGTAGGAAAATGCTGGGATAGTCAACTTAAATGTTATTTTCGTATTTATATTATGTAATACCTATGAAATACGAAAATATTTTTTTCGTTTTTTATCAAATATATGTAATATTTAGAAGTTTTTTGACAAACGTAACAATAGAATAATATTTTAAAATTGATTTACGTATAAGTGTTATTCAATTAAAATTAAAGCTGTAGGTCGTAGGATAATAAATCAACGAATAAGAGCTAAGGTTAGCAACGCAAGCCAAACTGTTCTATAGACTTCCGCATCATTAACCTCACTAAAGGGTTTTTTTTTAACAAAATTGTAAGTTTCCTTGAGGAAAAAATGTTAATAAGGTTTTTACCTTACTATTTTCCATTCTACGGACTTGCGTCAAAACACGTTTTCATCGACGCAGCGAAAACGATCCACAGAATCATTAGAACATTTGCGGTAAATAGTCTATTAAATAATACCTTCCTAATAAAAATACATATCTAGTAAATAATGTTTGAGTATAATATAAAATATTTGTCAAGGAATCGGAAAATTTTATTTTCCTACCAAACCGTGAAGTTTAGTACAAGTAGTTACAAAATGTCGATTAAGAATATAAATTGTGTATAATAAGTTAAATATTTGATTAAAATATGTAATAAATTTTCAATAAAAGAGAAACTTTTTGTCTAATATTTACCATAAAAAAATATATCTACATACTGGCCAAGCAACTACTTTGCTTTAGTTTCATCTTTTATTATTATCAGTTACGAAAATATTTTTAATACTAAACAATCTGCGGAACGAATGTATTTAAAACACGAAAAAAATTGACTTAAACTCAGATTACATATATTTTTTGTTAAACTTTGAGTAGGTTTATATAAGTGTTAGATTATGCTCTTTGTACCAAGTAAGAGTGAAGATTACGTGAAAAAATTTTATAGACCACTCTTGAAACTTCGTGAACATTTTACAAATATGTAATATTCAAATGGAAAATGTTAACTGTAGCTTGCTAAAGTATTATTTTCTTATCAAATGTCTCTGTTAATCTCATTTGTACATACAGGCAGTTATAGGCAAATACCACGTCTGTGGCCTACTTTGGAAAAACTCGTTAACTCATTATAATTTTACAGATCGCGTTGTACGTAATATCCATTTTTAAATTTAATTTTTTTATTAAATAATAAAATTTATTTCAAAAGAACTTATCTTTTCATTCAAATAAACGGCCTTCAAATATTTTTTGACCTGGTCGTTGATCAAAGATGACTAATCGACAGACTGGTTTTTATCGTAATAACGCACGACGCCGTAATAGGATTATCATATAAACTAGTTGGCCGTTTAAACACTTCACTTGTACTTTGAACGTTATTTAAATATTAATAAAAACGTATATTTGAGGTTCACTTAAGGTAGCCAAAAACGTATAAAAATTACTACATCACGAAATTGCTAGAATGATAATAAATCTATAACCATCATTTGCACGTGTCTAACAATCTGGTTTATAAAGGTCGTTAAAAGTAAAATATTGATAAAACGTTCTTCTATTTCTCATTGAATGATAGACGCTATTCGTTGATATAATTCGTATTGATTAATCAAAGCAAGATTGCCGGTATAGCGCTCACTAACAATGTCAATAACATTAAACTCTGCCCCATTCTGACCCGAGATCTGCATTGATTAACCATCGTCATAGGTACAGTGATTGTTTTATTAAATTGTCGTTGCCTTTTCATTTGACATTCAACTAATAAAATATTTACAGATATATACCTAAACGTTTAAAGAAAATAAGAAGACATAGTAGGTAATTGAACATTTGCTAACAATTGGGTGTACTTTTTGCTCAAAATAAATATCATAATTGAGAAATAAATAATTTTGCTTAATACATTCAATGTTAATCATTTCTTAACCTGGTAATACCTATAATAATCGGGGATTTAATTTTTATACGAAACGATGTGAGTCATTGGTAAACCCTGAGCACAGTTACTAACTTTCCCTCAAAATAAAATCGATTCAGTGTATCAGTTGTTTTCACTTTGATATATAGTGAATATTATACGACGCGTAGGTATTATCTGTACAAAAACGATATAACAAAAAGATATCCGTATACAAATAATTAGAGCATCGATTTCGATATTACTTTGATCATAAGATATGATTGATATTTGATATGAAATAACTTCAAATTTTAAATTATTATATAACACTGTTTGTTTTTGTTTACAGAAAGCATGCCCAACGGCATCGATTCTACTGCGAGGTTTGAGCGCAGAACAGACCAACCTTAAGAGCGTACTCCAGGAGAAAATTCCTAAAGAGCAGGAAAAAATCCGCGAGTTCCGTAAGAAACATGGATCCACTAAAGTGGGAGAAGTCACAGTCGACATGGTGAGTCGGGCATTTCCTGTATTAAAAATTCGCCAATAATTAATTACCGAGTTACCGAGTATACGAGTACATACCTAACTTTTGTTAATAAATGACTGACTTTTAAAGTCATCAATTTAATTGTTGTAATTATTTACGTATTATTTAATTTAAAGTTAGTTGCTCAAATAAAATGAAAATTGTAGTGCAAGGTTTTTTTATTTTTTAAATCAACATATTATGTTTAATATCTCAAGTTCACAAAACTACCAAGAGATAAAAAATAAAAATAAAAATTGGCAGAGATATTCTTTTATTGTTTAAAATGTACTCATGCATGTTTCGTACATTTTCACACAAATTACTGAAAGCGAATTATATAGTTTGTTTAAAGACAATAAATTGTGTATGACCTTTAAGCGTCCTAAATACATAGTTATGTATAAGGAAAATTATTATTTACGAAGGTTCAACAGTTTTTATCATTCCTTTGTTACGTATCAACATTTGTTTGACCTCAATTCAATGTCAATTAGAGATTGAAGTAATAGAAATATTGTATAACTTAGAACAAATCTCCATGTACAGATGTATGGTGGCATGCGTGGCATCAAAGGTTTAGTATGGGAGACATCAGTCTTAGATCCCGAAGAGGGTATCAGATTCCGTGGTCTCTCAATCCCGGAGTGCCAGCAACAACTGCCCAAAGCCAAGGGTGGTGAGGAACCTCTACCTGAAGGTCTTTTCTGGCTCCTTGTCACTGGTGACATACCCACCGAGGCGCAAGTCAAGGCTATTTCCAAGGAATGGGCACAGAGGTATGTTGTATAAACATGCAGCATGTTTGTGTTTAATGTAAGTAGTACTGTAGATGATTTTAAAGAACATTATAACTTTACATTTGATATTATCTGTAGAAAAGATTTATTTTATTAAAAGTGGAATATTGCTTGAAAAAAAATTAAATTGATTATTCCTGTAGTTAAGGGCAGGGTTTTCCAGTGTGTTCCGTGTAACCCCTAGATTTCACCGGTTTAATTGTGATACCATTATCTTAAAAGTTTGGGAACCCTTTGTTTAGGTAATCCATATAATGTAATCTGCTATTTTGGTTCGGTGTTGATATTTGTCTCGTCGCCAGGGCCGAGCTGCCCGCCCACGTGGTGACGATGCTCAACAACATGCCCAGCAAGCTGCACCCCATGTCTCAGTTCTCCGCAGCTGTGACCGCCCTCAACAGCGAGTCCAAGTTCGCTCAGGCTTACTCCGAGGGAGTCCACAAGTCGAAATATTGGGAGGTTAGTACTATGTAACTTATATGTTTGTTTCACTATACAACCCGGAACGCTGGTATAAGCTAATGATATCTTGAATTTTATGTCCAGATGTAACGAGATGTCAACTTGCTAAACCTACTATGATTCAGCATTATAGTGTTTAGACTGATTATCATCATATTGGATTGTATTGGAATTCTTCCTCTTTATTTTTAAATTTTGGTTATGTATTATTTATAATGTACAAAATTGTTGAATTTTAATAGGTTAGATAGTTGTGCTCGAAAAAAGTAATTAACCTAATCTTTTATTGATTACCTATGCAATTACAATGAGTCGACTAAAGCTATTGAATACCTTTATTAGAATATTTTAAAATGATAAATGAAGAAAACTGTAATGAAATTTCAGTTATATATTGAAGTTAATAATAATGTATTTTTCAATACTGCTTATCAAACAACTGAATACATATTTTAAACCTTGTTTTTCATTTGATGTAGTTTTTATGAAAACCAAATATAAGTATTGGGAGTACTTTAGGAATTCGTGTTTACTTAATAGTAAACCTAAAATGCCTTAAATGTTATTTAATTAAAATTAAAAAAAAAAAAACAAATTACAAAGCCTCCCTAATTTTTCCTTAAAGTATGTGTACGAAGACTCGATGAACCTGATCGCCAAGCTGCCAGTGATCGCCGCCACAATCTATAGGAACACCTACCGCGATGGCAAGGGCATTGGCGCCATCGACGACAACAAGGACTGGTCCGCCAACTACTGCACCATGCTGGGCTTCGACGACCCACAGTTCACCGAGCTCATGAGACTGTACCTCACTATTCACAGGTAACTTGCCTTTTTTGATTATGGATTAATATCCTTAACCTCCTGACACCTGGCCTCCTTTATAAAGTGCTAAATAAACTATACTGTAAAGGACGAGTATTGTTTGACTTCCTATGCTTTACAAAAGACAAAATATACCAAAATTTTAATGTACTTGATGTATTTGCCAAATAATACCAAAAACTTTTGTTTTAGTGCAATTCCCGAAAAACCCCTGGTCTATGTTTTTTTTAACATGCAAAATCTCTGCCTTTGTAACAAAACATTTTAATGCTTTGTAAAGCACTTTTGGCCGTTGTAGCAAGTGATTGTAGTTATAGCTCGGGTGTCAGGAGGTTAAGGGAATGTACTCATACGACGTATTTGGAATGGGGGGTTGTTTAAAGTACTACACTGGGTCACTGAAGAGGGAGGGTAATACTTAAAAATTAGTTCACATAGTATGAGTATGTTCCCTAACCGTTTTCCTTATAGAAGAAGCCACTGCCCTGTAGTGGGACACTTCTTCTTCTTTTAAATTATTGTAATTGACCGTGGGATTCATAGAATGCTGGCTATGTACTGGTTGGTTACTTGATTTTTTTTTTAATATTTAACATTTGTTCAGTATGTTTTGAATTTGAGACAAAAAAATAAAAATACACATCTATTCTCAAATCAGGGCCATTTGGAGTAAAGGACAAATGGTTAAAAATAAAGCAAATAAAAGTCTTAAAATCTTACCATATGTATAATAATAACTATCTGCTTACTACTCTTATAGTTTGTGTTACATTCTTATTGATTGTTTATCAATAATTATAAGGTAATTAAAACTACCAGTAATTAACCAAAACCAGGTCAGCAATTTATTCGTGAAAATATGGTTTTAGTAATCTACATGGAATTAATGTAACATAATTAGATAACGATTAAGCTAATTCAATAAAATTAAAATGGAATTCACTTATAATACATAACATGAATATCTTCGAAAATATAAAATTAAAAATATACTGAGTTGGTTGTTTATGGTATTTCTCAAATACATTGATCTACTTGTATGTTATTTGAAGTTTTGTGTTTATGAAATAAATAACTCGAACGAATATATTGAACACGTTGTTTAGAGGTTACCTAGTAGCGAAGTATTACACCTGTAAGTAAATTCATATTAATTTAGCATAAATTAAAGCGTCTCAACAATTATTTTTTAAATATTTTGTTTATTTCTTTTTCCTTTTTTGTTAGTTTTTATTGAAAGGTCATTTTTTGTTGAAGGAAGTTTTAGAATAAAAAATGTTATTATAAAGTATGTAAATCTTATTATTTACATACCACCTTTTAAAGGGTCGAATGACTATTAAATTTCGTAAATGTAAGGATAACATTTTAATTAAATACGATGTAATTCGCTTATCGGAATGTTATACGGGTATTTTCCGTTTTTTTGTATCATTTATTTTATCGCTATATGTTAGGGTTTGCGCAGACGTAGAACAAAATTCCAATCTTAAAACCAAATTACAGAATTTCTTAACTATCTATCAACATTTTGTGATTTACACGATATGATTAAAAACATAAAATGGATATGTTCCCTAACCTGTCAATCCGTGGCTAGAACAAAAGCAGACCCAGTTTAAATCCGGGAATATGCTAGGAAGAAAGTTAAAAAAGTATGAATATATTATGACGGAGAAAAATTAAATGTAGGTTCGGATGTCCCACGTCTGCGAATTTAAGATAAGTAACGTCACGAAGTCGCGAGGCGCAGATAATGATCGTAATGAGCGTTCGTGCTTTGCGTGTTCCAACCTCGATTCATGAGTTTTAATTCTATTCGTAACGTTTAAACTAGTACGAATGAATTTTTTTAGGATTCCATTGGAAAATTGTACCAGATTTCACCGGTGTTACGATAGTAGATGTAAAGTGTAGATAGTTTTTGAGAGAGAGTATTCGGATATGTCTGATTAAACATTTTCTTTTTACCTAAAATAAATGTTACGAACCCTTATTAAAGCAGTATTATGATGTTTGAATGATACAAAGCCGAAATGATAATAATGTTATATTACATACCTATGTATGTATCACGGTGCATGTACTTGTACCAACATCAAAATGCTATAAAAACGAAATAATAACAGCAAAAAAATGTGAGAAACTAACTTATTCAAATCATTTATTAAGTAACATTTTATTTAAAGCAGGTGAGAATATGCAACTCCTTTTATCTGTGATTATTCGCTTAAAACATCATTTATAGCAGTATATAACAAAACAGCCTAGCGACAGCTGAGCATTGTATAGCTAAATGAAAATTATTAGATATTACACTAACTTCATACAAAACATGTTTCTAGAAACTTTATCATACAAATACAATAGTCACAAAAACTACATACGTTTTAATGTTAATCTTTATAATTTATTGTTTGCTATGCAGTAAATATAAGTACAAAAATATGTGAACATATGTTATTTGCTACCATCATAATAATTCTTTTATCTATTTCACAACTACTGAACCGGTTTTCTTGTTAATTTTACTTAAATTGAAATTTGATAAAAAAATATAACGCTGTGCGAAGAAAAGCGAAGAAATGTTCGAAGTGAAATATTGTGCATTTATTATTGCTATTGTATGCTGGTTTTTCCATAACGTGTCTCGTTGCATGCTCTGTGTAATTTCCCCGCTGCTTGCGAATTGCTATGTCCATTATACCCATTGCCTTTTGTGTGTAATTCTCGTTGTGTTTACGGTAAACTTAACCGTCATCCATCTTAATAACAATCACGATGTAAAATGACCTTTTGGTGACGTCAGTTTCCACCCGTGTGTGCGCATGTGAGTTCTTATAATAAATGTAATGTTTAAAGGATCGGCAAATTATGTGTGGTTCGGTTGTATTTTTTCCTCTTATTCTATACATTTTTTACAATTCTTTACAAAACAGTAAAACGGATAAGGATGATATTAATTAAGGCCGCTGGTACAAGAACGTCCTAGTTTTTTTACAAATCATTGATTTTGTTATTATATTTTTATTCCATATAAAAATAAACCTTAGACATATTTATATTACTAAATAAAAAAATTAACATTTGCTTAGCAAAAAACTGCCATTCTTACGCCAGCGGCCAGAATGTTCTATTCCATGAAAGGATGAAAGGATATGACTATACGTAAGTGTATAGCTAGTTCGTATAAAATAATCATTTTATCAGTTTGGTAAATATGAATAAGTTAAAAAAAACTATTATTGTAAATGTTACTTATAAATACCTACAAAAAATATATAAGTGAAAGGTGGTGGACATTTCATCTGTCTGCCGTTCAAGTGATCGTATCATTGATGTTAAATTAAATTGTTCGAAGCATTTTGTCGCTTTGCTTTGCGATAGTATTAAGTAATATGACCTTGAGACATCTTCGAGAATATATTTTTATATTTATACGATGAATGAAATTGTGAATAATCCTTTGTGTTCCCGAGACATAGTCTAGTCTTATTGTCATTGTAATTGAAGTAGATTAGGTTCGAGTAAATAGTAAATAGGTACTAACTGCTCCACGCGGTTTCACCAAATTTTTTGATTACACTTTCATGGGTGGTGTGAAGTTATATTATGCTAAGCCTTTTATTTATATGAGGTACTTATTAGGAAACTAATAATTAGGTACTTTAGGCAAATGTTCCGCACATTTAATCCTCACTTATCTATAAATGAGAGAGTGAGTTTGTTTCTCTTTCACGCCGGTACTTTTGAACGGGAAGCTATAAAATTTTATAGGTGTAATGTTAAAAATAAAAGAATGTTCTAAAAGTAACGAATTTCACGTAAGAGTTGTCGTGGACAAAAACTAATGTTTAAATAAATATTAATTTTATTATAATTGCTGTTAATTCGTTTGTTTATCCGTCAAGTGTACGAACAAATAATATTCTTAAGAATAATATCTTTTATTGTGTTACAAAAAATAGTTTATTTTCAAAATAGTACTTCTATATATATCCTTTGCATTGTAATGCGTCAATTTGAATAAATATGCTACCTGTAACTTTAAGATAACTATTGTATAACAAGTTACATAACGCTATTTGAATGGCATTGCATAGAAATGTGCATCTTATTTAAATCAATTATAGTCGCTTAGAAACTACGTTACTAAGCTGTGTAAGTCACACTGGTAGACTTTTTGGTATGATATTTTATAGCCTACATACAGGTTTCTTTTTGTTGGCTTAGAAATATCGCAACCCCGGTGCGGCACTGTCACTTATGCAAAAATGTAGTTTTTCAGGAGAAGCATTTTAAACCTTGACTTTGACAAAGCAATGACGTGACGTTAGGAGATATAGGACGTTAGGCGAGATGAGTTGCTTATACTAAAACATCAACTTTTAACTTTAAGATATATAATTATCAATAAATATTATGAAAAAAATACTTTACAATTATTTAAATCTTCAACACCCCTCAGAAGTAACATTGTGGATCTAAAGAAAAATTAAAACTGTAGTTATGTCACACTGAGTTTAGAAAGAAAACAAGAACTAATAGTTTGATAAGTTTTATTTTATTACACCAAGTAAAAGGGTGATAATTATTACATATTTAACTCATTTTTTATTTTTTTGCAAAAGTGACAGTGTCGCACCGGGGGTGCAATTATATAAACTCTTTAATTCTAACCAAAATCTATCAAGGAACTCTGTAATAAATGTAAATCTCTCTAATAATGTAAACTCTGTAATTGAAATGACAAATGACAAAAATTTAAATGACCTTTCCAAGACTAACACTGTGTAGTAATAATATCTTTTCTCAAACATGCTTGGAATTGTGAGCACTATTTTGGCAACTTTCTTCGAGATAAATCGAATTTGCTGTACTGGCTGAGCAGCGGCCGGCAAGGTTTGTATGAAAATACATATATGTCGTGTTTAGCGGCCAAATAAATTACTATGTAAAATCATATCTGTCGTGTAATTTAAAAATGGAATGATCTTCTATTCCGCAACATGGCAACATGCGACATAGAAGACCAAAAAGGTAACTTATTGAAGGTTTAATAATTGTATCACATTAATTAATTAATTTTACTATTTAATTAATTAATTTCGAACAGTCTTGCAAATAGAAAGCTGTTTAGGGAAAAAATATACTTTGGCGCGTATTAAACTATTTTTATTAACTTTGTCAACTTCATCATATTTTTTAAAAAATACTTTTAAAATTCGTTTTAAATACTTTTTCAAATTCTAAATTTAAAAATTTAGTTTTAGTTTACTTTTAGTTTAATTTTCGCGCATTGTTTGAGAAAAGTATTATACAAGCCTTGGCCGCAACTAGGCATTGATGTGATAGGTTTCGCCTCGGCCCACATTCACACGTTCCTCCCTCAATGCCCCTCTTGCCGGCCGCTGCAGTAATGTACCATAATCTCTAATTGTAAGCTAAGCCGCGGACAGATAGGCATAAAAAGTACTATGAAAACAAGCGATACTATCAATACTATTGGAAAGTACCGATATAAAGATGTACAGTTCGTACTAAATATCCTGTAGCGTAACATGAGAAACGTGCCTATCTAATACTCTTACTATACTACACATTAACCGCATTGCGATGTTTTAAAGCCTATGTAAAACATAACTATTTTTCCACAATGGATATCTGAGGCGCGACTTATCACACTAAACAGTTTCATAGCTTGATTAAATAGATTGCGCAAACAACTTGACATTGGTTTTAGATAAATAAAATGAATGTGTTTTAGCTGTTATGTAATATTAGTGTAAAATTTGTTTGGATTTAGAATATTATTGGGTATAAGTACTGTTTTGTAGTGTATCTTTAAATGGATATAGGTACATAGTCGCATACATAATATTTACGGTCGAAAAACATCACCCTCCTCCTGGCGTAGGCGGGTAAAAACATCCGAATTACCTATAGAGGTGTTGGTAGCGAACGTAAATTGAACCATGACAATTAGCGTTTAAGTCAGTTGATGTGGTATCTTTTTATAATGGGAATGGCAATAATATTTAGCATTAGAGTCCATTCATACATACAATTAAATATCAATTACTCTAGCTCTATCTAATTTAAGAATATCAAAAATAGAATTGTCACTAACAGAGAGGCCAACTGTATATAACTTTTAGGTATATAATTGGCGTCAGTCCAAGTCGATCTGTTAAGATTACGTCTATGTGTCCATTGTACTATACGTGACAAGTCATCGATAAAACGACAGTAATCCAAGAAATATGTCAACTAGAATGTGAGGAATGGTGAACGTGTTAAGTAGGAAATATTCAGACACTCAAGTGGACTATTGATAAGACTAGTTTGAAGCATGTAGTAGGTAATAATAATAAAACTAAAATTAAACAATAAAAATTGTGTTGAATTTAAACGTTTTTCACATAGTTTTGTCCCTTATATAGGTTAGTATAATTGAACCTCGTTAATTGTGTAAGGGGCGAGGTACACTTGTTATTTTATACCAATTTATTGGGACCAGGCAAAATATGTCAAAGATCGTTCGTCTGTGCGTGGCCTTATGTTAAGATAACAATGTTGGTACATTTTAAAACACTATCTTTATGGATGTATACAAGCTGGGCGAAATTCAAATATTTGCGTGACAGCGCCGTGATCTATCTGAAATGTTCGGATCAAGTTTATTCTATACGTAAATATGTTTGCGTATCAACACATTATACATTTTCTTATAATCACGGAGCATTTATTATCATTATGAGTTTATCAAAACGTTATTAATCTCGGTCGTTATTAACTGCTACGTCTGCATATTATATAAGATGTTAAAGTGATATATTACATTAATCATACTGTACAAAAAATAAATATAGATACATAATCAAATGGTCAAAATAAAGGGAGATGGAAAACACAATATATTCTGCTTTGTATCATTCAAAACATCGATCTACACAAAATGAAAGTAAAATAGTTATTGTTCTTCAATATTCAAGCTACTTATTGATTAATTACATTGTTATTTGTGTATAGGTACCTGATATTATACATTTTCTAGATAAATGGCTGGATAGTTACAAATGTTAGCATAATTATAACAAAGAAATAACAACATAAAATAATTAAATATTTCTCGTTATTTACAGTGATCACGAGGGCGGCAATGTGTCTGCGCATACGACTCACTTGGTGGGTTCTGCCCTTAGCGACCCCTACCTATCCTTCGCGGCTGGACTCAACGGCCTCGCCGGACCACTGCACGGACTGGCCAATCAGGAGGTAGGCTACTATTAAAAAAAATAAAATAAAAATAAAAAGCTCATTATGTGCACGCACGCATGCACGAAAAACTCTTAAAACATGAATAAAAAGTGGCGAAATATGCGAAAAAATATATCTAGACAATAGTCAATCCTCTTAAGTGGCTACTAAAAATAGGTCATCAAGCCAATTCTCGAGGACCAATAAGTGACGACCAAAATATCGGAAATGTGATAATTCCTTGCTCATTAGGTTATTATGGTTTATTAAAGAAAATGAATTTACTATAATAAATTTATAGTTACATTTATAAAAAAAGTGTAGAGTTAACTTACTAAAAAGACCATATGTATTATGTTTTACTAGTATTTTATGAAGATTGTGATTAATGATTATGGAATACAAATCAATTAATAAACACATATTGTTATCTTTACGAAACAAAGGATGTTTAAGTAGCATGGTTAATGTGCTCATTGTTTAAAGATATCGATGAACGGAATAATAAGTGTGCATTGTCGGCATTACTAAGAATAATCAATAATAAGGATACTCGACCTAAATATGGTATATTATGTTGAATAAGCATGGTCTAAGTCATACATAATTACATAATGCATAAAATAACCTACTAGGACTTCAAAATAAACAAATTATACAGGGATTGCACTTAGTGTTGCGATAGTGAACATTAATATAAGAACCTGTTTGATATTGAACAATACACATAAATTTTCTGTTAATATTAATTAAAAATAATTGTATAATAATTGTATGGAAAGGTGAATAACCAAGCGATTAAGAATTATAACCATGATAACAATTTCGTTACAAGGCGATACAAAAATAATAATTCAGAAAGTTCGTTAAATAGCGAAAATATTATGATATACCTAGTCTTGCCATAAATATTGTAATAAAGAAAAAAGAAAATTGTTAACTGCAAATAACATTTATTACTTTT
>DVXP01000658.1:0-18699 GCA_018235645.1 Junonia grisea | reverse complement strand
TCATGTGTATGTTTAGTTGCAAAATTTCATGTAATTTTTCTTATTTTGTGTGGTGTGCAATAAAAGAATATCTATCTCTCTATCTATCTACCTAAATATTATATTCTTGTGTTTTGTTAAAAAAATATTCCCAAAGCTAAGGTACGATAAGTAGGAAATGCTATTAAATAATTATTTTACAAAATAATATATCGATAACAGGGTATTAAACATTCTCTTTGCAAGCGACATTTAACGTCAGATGCTGTCAAAGTCATGAAATTTCTAAAAATATTTTACAGGTGACAAATTTTTGTTACTTTATTGCAATAGCAATATTTTTTTAAAAGAAAAGTTTTATGCAAAAATGCACACAAATTTATTAATAGTAATGCACAAGGCATGCACCAGCAGCCACTGACATCGTGTTCCAAAAACACAGATATTAAATCAAGAGAATCTCTAGATCTTGCGCTAACGAAACCTGATGACGTTGAACTATTTTACAAGGCAAGTTTACATTTTTTAAAGCAACGACTTGACGAAAAAAAGATCAGCCCTTCAGCAGAATCGCGCCAAACTCAACGCTGCTTGCAGATACCAGAAAATCTACAAATAAGTTCGACAAATGAAAGATTTAAATCTCTTTCAATGCACCAAATTATACCCTGCCCTAAGCCGAATAGAGAGAATTTCGTAAGACGTGTAATTAATTCGATGAGGAAGTATAGAAAATGCAGTGATATTGAAAATAGAACAGATGACTTAGAAGTGTGTAGCACCAGATCCAATTACAAGTTTCCACGGCGTGAACGGATTAGTAAAGACTATTCTCCTCACTTATTATCTGTATCGGAAGAAGTGTCTAAAGAATGTACAGAATGTCTAAATGAAAAATGCGTGAAACGTACGAAAAGTCAAAAAACCTTACGTCTATATTCAAAAAGGGTTGATAGATAACTTTTTTATTTGTTTTGGTAGATTTTTTCAGACTTGTGTTTTGAAATATAATCATTTTATTCATATCGATGTTTCTTACAATTGCAAGGAATTACACTCTTCCTGACTCACCTCCTTTTAATATAATCTCGTATCTGTGTCAATGTTATCTAACACAAATTGTCTGAATTTTTGTCGAACTACGCCAATGTACAAGGTTTCTTGATTATTCTCACATTCTAGGTCGGGCTGAAGCGGGTAAGTTAGTTTCCCGAGGACCTACTTTCGTTATAATGGCATTACAAATGGTTTCCTGTTTGTACTGCAACATATTATTATACCTTTAAATGAAAATTCTATATAAATGTAGTAATATATAAATACGTTGTAGTAATATTTTACTCGCAAATGTGAAATGGTTTTTAATTTATTAGGTTGATCTCCATAATTATCATTATCCATATACTAATAATATTCCGAAGAACTTTTAACCTAATAAATTTTTAGGTAAAAAGTCATGCTGCTTGAGACCTCACGGCGTAGAAGCAACTTGCTTAAACGGTTAAAGTGACACGAAAGTAATCTATGGTGGAAATGTTCCTTTCTACGTATTTTAAATGTCAACAAGAACCTATGTATACGTAAACCTATATTTATATAGATAAGTCCTTCTATGCACTTTTATTTTTAAATGAAAATATCAAACTAAAATTAATCTGATGTTGATTTATTGACAGTAGATTACTTTTGAGCTAAATATAATTATCATATATATAATTATTTATCGTAAACAAAAATTACAGAAATTATACACATAAAAAATATTTAAAAAATAGCTTAAAATAGCTTAAAAATATAGAAAAAATGCGCCTGGTAAGCTTTTATTAAGATTTGAAATGTTTTTTATTAGCAACTGATTTACATTTTAATATTGGATTTATAAAGTACCTACACCTTTATAATCTTTGTTTATTCTTTGGATAAATAGCGAATCTCATCGAGTTCCCAATCCCAAGTTAGGTTGTTTACTAGGTGTACAATAAAATAAAAATATTATTTAGTTTCAGATTTCTTTAATACTTTTTCTTGAATACAGTTTACAAGAATACAAAAATGTTTTCTAATAATTACTTCTTATTATCTCTTAATTTCCGATCAGTTTTACTTTCAACAAATATACTTAAATAGTAAAAAAGAACGTGGAAAGAAAATCTGAATAAGCGGAACAAAATATAACCTTTATTCAATAGAGTATATTTACTTAAAATGTTACGAGTAAGTGATCCCATCATTGCTTACAGTTCTATCACAGGTTTTTGACGAATCTTATATAATAGTATTCCTTAAATCACAAGCATAAAAAATAATTACAATAAAATTACATTTTCTAAGGTACATAAGGTCATTAAGACGCTATAATACCAATTATTCCTCCTTTCAGTCATTTTATTTACTCGTAAATTGCTTTACTTTAGGTAGTGACGTCCATATTCTGAAAAATTGGAATAATTGAACGTCTGACGTATTACATTTCTAAATCAATTCTACAATACTTTTCTCAATAACAAGATTTGAATACGTAAAGATTTAAAACAATATGAATATGCATAAAATACAAAGAACCCAAACTAATGGGTTTCGTTTTAAATGTAATTTATTCCAATGTTATAAAAGGAATTTGCCTAAAAAATGTTTTTGAGGAAGAAGCGAGGGTGTAAAATTATGGCAGTTACGTTCTTAGTCCTGCATTTAATGTAACTCTATTCCTTCCTCTTTGAGCTTTCTCACTACTTCGGGGCAAATTTCTTCCTCGCGGAACTTGTATCCCATTGCCAAAACTTCTTTAGCGACGGCAAAATTTTTCTTCAATGATTCGAGCCAAATTGTATAGGAATATTCCGGCCAGATGCCGCCATATCTTTCTGGCAAATAATCCGGATGAATGTGCTTATGAAGGGAAGTGACGTCATAGCCGTGGAAAAAGATCCTCGAACGCATCTCCGGAGTCAACAACGGCTTGAAGATTGCGTACAATTTGTCGAAGACCCAGGAGTGATTAATTATGTGTATAGCGTGAGTCGTCGTCGGAAAACTCGACTGGAAAACAATAAACAAATTAAAATTTCGGTGAAGACGTACAAGTGTAAAAAATAATCAGAGGAAAAAAACAAACAAAGCCTGTACTTATTTAAGGTCAGGCTTTTGTATTTGATTGTATTGTCGAAAAATTCGCGACAAAGGGAAGGCTGACGGCCTCGGATTGAGTGACGCGAGTTTTTGCGTACGTTGACCATACGTGTACATCGAGCGTCTAGCTCCCACGCGAACATTTTTAATATCAGAACTGATCTTATTTGTCGTTTAATTTAGAATTTACTCGCGCTGACATTAATATACATTATTGTTTTAATGTATCTTCCGGAATACCGTTCATGCTTACTGTATTGATATTAAGTAAATAAAATCAGAAGTAAATGAAAATTTTAACAAAACGTTTACCGCTTTATGTCTTTTTCGAGGTGAAATGCCATAAAATCTGTCTTAATCGATACTGTGTTACACGTGCTGCGTGCCCAGCTCCTCAGGTCACAGTGCATCATATCAGCACGACTCACCACTAGTAACTGGACCATCTTGAGCGCCACGGAAGGGTGACCTGCCACACACGCTGCGTGCCCAGCTACTCAGGTCACCGTGCATCATATCAGTACGACTCACTACTAGTAACTGGACCATCTTGAGCGCCACGGAAGGGTGACCTGCCACACATGCTGCGTGCCCAGCTACTCAGGTCACCGTGCATCATATCAGTACGACTCACTACTAGTAGCTGGACCATCTTGAGCGCCACGGAGGGGTGACCTGCCACACATGCTGCGTGCCCAGCTCCTCAGGTCACAGTGTATCATATCAGCACGACTCACTACTAGTAACTGGACCATCTTGAGCGCCACGGAGGGGTGACCTGCCACACATGCTGCGTGCCCAGCTCCTCAGGTCACAGTGCATCATATCAGTACGACTCACCACAAGCAACTTCACGATCTTGAGCGCCACGGAGGGGGTGACCTGCCACAAGTGCTGCGTGCCCAGCTCTTCAAGGTCGAAAATCGCCACTCCACCGAGTATTTGCGAGCGTTGCTCTAACATGCTCATCTCGAGGATAAATATTGTGGCCTTGAAAAGATCCTCTACTGATACTGTCTTCGGATCCCAGCAACCTGAGAACAAAACAAAAAATTGTTCCGTTAAATTGTACTCAGCTGTATAATTCATTTGCCATTATTTTTTATAGTATTTTTTTATTTATTTTTCTTTAAATATAACTTTTAGTGCATGCCTGCTTAAAGAAGAATTTTATTTTCTAATGTGCCGTATACGCAAACGTATACGTTAAAGTAAACAGTAAGGTACGTATTCTATGACTAAAATATTTCACATCTGTGCATCTCATATTCTTTGGCATATATCATGTATTAAAGTCGAAGCATTGCAAATAATGTAAAAGATAGTGTGTATCAAAGTGTGTCCTACTGTACTCTCTCAGAAATAAATCGTGAACTAGTTAGTGACTTTCATTATCCTCAACTCAAGCCTAACTATAATTGGTAACCCCGACAGTGCGGTGCGCTTGCACTCCAGCATGCGCACCGCCGCGCCGCCGTTATATGGAAATTTATTTACAAAGAAAATATAATGAAAAAGAACATAAAATAAAACACTCGAAAAATGGATATATTTTCACCGGATAAGACGAATAACTGGAACTGCATGAAGAGGAAAAACAGACAAGTGGAATTTCATAATAAAACCATTTAAAAATCCTGAAAATGCTAAAAGAAACTTATTTGAATCTTATTTAAATAGTAAAAATTTACAACAAGAACAATATCAATCTCAGAAGACACGAGAAGAAGAAAGAAACAAAAAGTAAGTTATTTGGTGCCGAGGTGAAAAACGTAACTTCGATGTACAGAAAGAAAAGAAATTAGGAGAAATTGGAAGAAATAAAAAGGAAAATCTTAACAAATATTAATGTCGAATTGCAAGTATCTCATATAGTGCGAAGTGTCAAATGATATAGCACGACCATATTTGCCGAAAGAATTTTGCGTTTCAGCTTACAAAGCCGACACGAAATATGATTTGGAATAGATATACATATATGGAAGTCGATGAATAAGGATGTTACTGCATGGGCAAGAGCATGCCTTAAATGTCAAGATATTAAAGCCCAGCAACACTAATATACAGAATTGGTGTAAAATAGAATTTATTTACTAAAAATTTAGTCTTATACAATAAATATTAATATATTTACCAAGTCTAAACAGCAGCAGCCTTCGTCCGCACTGGTCGCGATAGGGCGGTACAGCTACAATATGCGCGTCTCCTATCCTCTTCAAGTCTAAGGGGTATACGTTTTCAAATAACTCCGGATTCTCTTCCTTAAACTGGTAATAATTCACGATCTGAAAAAACATAGATAAGGACAAATAAATGAAGAGGATTTTCTTGTTTATTCGTCATGTTTTGTTTTAATATGTTGTATACTTTCTCAAGTACACATTTTTATGATTTTCTGAAAATATAGTTCGTTTTCCGTTATTTACCCGTTTTAACCCGGCAAGGTGTTTTAAGTTGGCGAGGTACTACGAACAAGCAAGCAGACTGCCTTATGCTAAGTGAACACTGTCGTGAGCACCAAAAAGTGCAGCAATGCATTATTATTTAAAAAGGAATAAGGTTGGAGGGATAGACTGGGAAAAATGAGGGCTCTTTCCAGACAAAACTTAATTTTACTGACTGATTTAGGTCGATTTGGAAGAATCGCCAGCCAGCTAGCCTAGGTCTATACAAGCTGTAGTCGTGCACCTCAGCTTCGATTCATAACATAATTATATGGTTTTATAATACAAACTATCTGCCCAATACAAAAATATTTTTTATCAAACTAGCATTTTCTAAATCCAATACCTTCATGCAAATAAACAAACTTACAGCTGTATTCTATTTTAGTATATAATTAAGAATGTTTTTATTAAGCTCCAAAACCTGTTTTGTTACTTCATATACATACCAGTCTATGTGCTCTTTGTGGAATAAAATTGCGTGCTCGCAAAAATCTTAACAAGTATTTGTCGTCCATACGGTGAGGAGTGCATTCGCCTCGCTCTGAAATAACGAAATTGAATATTTTAACTTTTTTCACTTGTTATCCTTAAATATATGCCTCTCGCTATACACCTATTAAAATACTTTACTGGGAAACAGATCCATCTAATATGTTTAAACGAGCAATTCTTGTATATTTATTTATACTGGTTATCTCGGAAAAGGCTCTAACAATTTCGCCGAAATATGTTACGCTGGGATTTCGTTAGCGAAAAATCGATCTAGCTTATTGTTATTCTTACGTCCGGGAAAACACATGGTTTTGAGTTTTCAAGTTTTCAACCAAAACTGCTCCCACCGAAGCTTGATTGTCTAGATACTATATTCCTTAAACCAGGATAATGCTAATTACGGTATTCATCTATTTTCACTTCACTTTCATTTCACGAACTGGGAGCAAACGCGTAACCCTTTACTATTTTAGTACATTAACTAATTGAAATTCAACCTCCATGTTCTACTCGCCAGTTAGGTTGTTGTTACTCGCTTGTTCCTAATATTTTAGGTAAGCTAAAATGTATTTGAATTTGAATAATACCTACTAAATTATTATTTATTAAGAAAAAATATAAAACAGGTTTTGATACATTGTTATACATGATCCTTTTTAAAGACACTCAAGTTATTTTTAAAACCAATAGTATAATTAAATATGACCTACCATTTTTTATACAACACAAATACCTTCTTTTTCTCTTAAACATTTTATTCTTTTCATATCTTATCAATGTTTATTTTTTGAATAGCACTGACAGAAATTGGTAATGACTTAATTTAAATAGATAATAAAACCGACAAGAACAATTTTTAAATTATTCAATAACTTTTAAAAATTATTAATGAATAGATTTTGATAAAATTTTAATGGGACCTAATTAGATCTATACCTATATAATTGAATTTACTGACATACGTGTTGTTACTGGAGACAATGGGTGGACAAAAATCCTCAGTACTTCCTACTTTTAAGTCGGTTAAAAACAATAACCGTTAAGTCTAGTAGCATTGATTTATTTAAGAAGTTTCTAACGTAGAAGACCAATAAGTAGTGTTCTCAGAAATTCCATACCCTTGAGAATTTCATAGGAATTGAAAGTTTGTATCAACACAAATGGAAGTTAGCAATATTTGCTAGTGGAAAACCTTCAAGGAAAAAAAAACTAGTACATTTTTATATAATATGTATGTTACTGTAAAAGCACGAACTACGGTCTATTAACTATTAAAAAGTAAGTCTTAGTTTTATCTAATGTTAGGTATTATGAAAATTGTACAAGATTTTCCGTTTTTTTTTTACCATTAGGATCTCGTAGATGTTGGTTAGTTGTTTTTATACATTATATAGGTATCAACCGTACGCACGAATCTTCACCCATCCAAAAATAAATCCTTAATCTAGTACTAGGTAAGTATTTCTAAGCTGAGCTATACCTATAACGCAGACAAAATAGTGCAACAATTTTTTTCAAAATATTTATTGGTGTACCACAATGCTGGATTTTGAAAAGAAATTACGTCCAAACCCTTGAACCCACTAATTAATTATTACGATCCATAATGCAGTTGCCGCTCTTCGTTAACACATCGTCGAACTGTTGCCTTGACATCGATACTAAGACAATTGATTGCTCCAATACAACTTCTCATGAATTTACATCTCCGACGCGTTTCGATTCTAATAAAACATGTTTAAAACTTTGTCTCTTTAATCATGACTTGCTCCTTGCATTCGATTCTAAATGGCCATGAGGTTGACATTATGGGAGACTAATGTTACTGAACCGAAATATTAGTAATAAAAGTATATGGATTAATAATATTAATACTGTTAAAGTGAACTTATTTTTAACGTATAATCATGTATAACCACATTTTCTTTACTCGAAGAGAGCTATGCAATACGCTTAGAGTAAAGAACGACCGGGGCGTTCCACCCCGGTCGTTCTTTACTATCGTCTCCATATCGGATTCGAAACTCGGAAAATCATGAAAAGTTCAAGCGTAAAAGTGTACGTTTCAGGGCGCCAAATAAGGAGTACGGGTAATTGTCTTAATCCCTAAAAATAAGATAATTAAATATAAGTGTCACGAAAAAAGTCGTCCGTAAAGTGTGTGACAAAAAATCACGAAAATTAGCTCTAACTTAAGGTTGGGCTTCAAAGGGTAGGGGTGCAAAAATAGATTAGGATAAAATCGGCGGGGCCGGTTTAAAGTTTAAATTCAATAAAAACCATAAAAAAATGAATTTTATTGGATTTTACATGTCAAGAGCAAATAAATAATTTATTGGAATGTTATAAAGCTTGCAATTAAAACAAAGTACTTGAGTTCATTGAAGGCCTTACCTTAGAAACATATATTTGCCTCTGAATTGCCTAATATTAGGCAATTAAGATGGCTTATTTTTCATAGCACAAAATAGTTCTGTTTTTTAAAATAAAATGCACGTTCCTACTTTATATGGCCTTACTATATACATTATACATCTGTAATACTTTTGTGTTATTTCAAATATCAAAAGCATATTCAAAAATATCAAATCTCAATTTATTCAAACATATAATTAATGATAAATAAAATATTACTATTTAATCATTTAACGTTTTATGGCGTGATAAACAACCTCATATTTGCCTCGTTTAATGTTGAGGAGTCATCGAGTGGCCTTTGCGAGAATATGTGAATATGCTTCGTCTTGGTTTTTATAATATTTAATTGAGATTGTTGACGTTACAATTGAAATACTCGTATACCTACATTTGTATTTTTATTACCGAGTAGTATATTTTCATTTAGTTATTATAAGAACTCTTCCTGTTATATTACGAATTGGATTATAATAGACAAACAATAGCGATAAGTTAGCAAGACAAATAAATAATAATCAATTTCTTTCGAATCACGAATCAAAAAATAATTAATTTTATTTTCTTTACGAACGATTAAAAAATATTCTCATTAAATGGTAACACGGATAGCAACAAACAAAAATATGTTCCGTTATAAAATTATTACATCTGCCACTAAAATTATTATTATTAATTTTTATTGTACCCAAATTTAACATTTTCCTTAAACATGACTTATCACAATAAATTATCAAAATTGATTCTAATTGAAAATCAACTGGATACGTAACCCCTCAACACTAAATATCGTGTTGAAACTCATTAAAATGGTCTAATTTTTTTGGTATGTTTTTAAATAATTAAGTGAACTGAATGTAAAGGAACTTATGTTTTGTTTTTTAGGGAAACCTAGTTATTGTAACATAAATTTAAAAAAATCAACACAAAATTTCGAAATTTTTACCTAAGTGAATCACCTTTAAATTGGTCTGGAACATAAATAGCAATAACGTTTTTTTTTTTCAGCAATTCAATGTGTTATCTTTTTTGCCAATTTTTGAGACTACGTGCAGCTCAAGTGTACCTAGTACTTTTTTATACAGGGAGCGTCGTCAAAGTAAGGTCATGCACAAGACGATAATATTTTATTTAGAAACGAAGCCACTTTTTAAGGGTATGTACAATTTTCGTTTAAAGCTTCTATTTATTCAATTACTCAGCTACAATAATCAACAAAAATAATTTACATGGCACTCGAAACATTGACGGCAGGAGTGAATAATAATTTTATACAAAAGGGCCCCTATCTCCGAAACTACGAGACTTTGTCTAAAACGATTTATTATTATTTGGCAAGTTATGACCTAGTCTATATCCCATTTCAATTTAATCGTTGACTTTCGGGACACCGGTATAATTTCCTTAAGAATAATGCATTATCATCATGATCAATACATTATAAAATTAACGCTTTCCGCTTGTATGTATGTATGTATGGTTTGATTTTAAGCCTATGCAACGAATTAAATACGATTTATACGTGCATAGTAAGAGATATTGATAATTTTAAGATTTCTAATGTGATGTCGTTAATAAATACGCCAGTTTTTTGCGCTATTGCAACGAACTCACAAGCTATATGTATAATTGTATATATAGGATTAAAATAACTATTTTGTCGAAATTATTAGTTATCTTAGATTTAAATGAAAATAAAATAATAACACAGAAATGTTCAATTATTTTTGTTATTTAATTTTCCGAATGAATAATCGTTTTTTTTTTTCCAAATTTTACAAAAACCTATAAATATCTCAAAAACTAATTACGCATTAAGGTAAGTTGTGTTTATTTTGTTTCTCCTAGACCGCTCTATCATCCGGTTCAAATTTGACATCGACCCTGCAAAGACTGTATAAATACTTATAAAAACACAAATTTGGATGCCTAGTTTGGTTTTAATGAAGGTATCTAATAATTGTAAGAATTAATATTCGATTAAAAATTATCTGATCGAATTAGTAGATGCCCTTGTGGTAGTAAACATTACACAAATATACATGTTGTCATAAACTGAAGGTTAAACAATTGCCTATAACAGAAATTATTTATATTTGCAGTTGTATTGCGCGATCACGGAAGAGTACATGCAAAATAATATTTACTCAAATTGTTAACATTCGTTTTGTTCTTAATACTCGTACTTATTTCCTACTAGGACTTTGCCCGCATTTTTGCAAAGTATTTCCTTAGTTTGCGATTGCATTCATAGTTTATGTATAACATAAATACCTATAATAAGTAACGATTTTATGTTGCACATAAAATTTAAAATAAATTAATATAACATTGTGTTAATATAAACATTATGTTGCAATGTTTTACTGACCATATATCATGTCTTTGAGCTCGTAAATAGCTTGTAGGCGCGAGTCAGGGTCCTCTCCGCACTGCAGACGGGCGTACTCCTGCAAATCCGGTGGCGGCTCGCCGAGATCCAAATCCACATTGTATTCTGGAGTCGGCATTTCCACCTGGAAATTAAAATATGAAACGATGAACTTGGCTTTCGATTTACATGTATTGTGTGTGTAATTTTATTTAACAAACAATACTATACATATAATTTATTTTAAAATGAACTTAATAATATGAAAATAATTTACATTATGATGACAAGGCAAAACTTAAAATCGTTTATATCCTATTTGAACTTGTAGAGTATGCTAAATCATAAAAAATACACCTAACCTAACACCCGCAGATCACTATCAAAATCTTATATTGGCGTCTATAAATATAAAATTTCAAATACGTAAGTCGTTTTAATTTCAAGCTCGGTAAATGCTTGAATTGTAATATTAATACAAAAAACGCGTCAGTGCTCATTGAGCAAATATAGTGCTATATAATTTTTAATATTATCTATCAATCTAAACCTGTCCGCTATGGGCCACTTTCGCCTACACATGCAGCAAAACAATTATTATAAACTACACAATAAATAATTATTTGTTGTAATTGGTGTTTTGAATCCATAATCGTTGAAATAATAAATAGCCAGTCGCAATAACCATAAAATAGATAAAAAGTAATTTTTTGAAGATCATAAAAAGTGCAGGCCAATTAAAATCCTATGAAACTAGCTTAATCAAAATCAAACAGTCGATTCGTCCCTAACTACCTATTGTATAACTCTAAGAAATAAGAACTTTTGTATAACGATGCTATTGTTAATTCCGATGAATGTTAAAAGTTTATAACAAGCCAATTCGATTTTTACTTACACAATACAATAAAACAGTCAAACTACACTAAATAAAATTAATTAAAACGCAACAACTTTTATGAGGTCAATGCTAGTTTACTTTAAACGTAAAGTTAATAGCTTAGAAACAAAGTCGTTTAGGTACCTATTCGAAAACTGTTTTGTATATGCAGCTAGTTGATTCCACATCGTATGTACCTACCGACCTTTTCATTTTCCAGCAATTCGTCTTCCTTCATATTAATTTAGATTATTATGAAAATGCTTAACACTAATTAATATTAAACATGTATCGTACTACACGTCTTCATTTTTTACAACAAAGTTAATAAGTTATTAATGCGTTTTAAATTCTTAGACATCGGAAATATTATCATTAATTTTGCGTCCTTGATGTAGAATTAAAATTTTAAGTATAATTAGATCCAGCTATATGATTAGATATTATAAATGATACACTATGTTTAAAGATAATTAAAATCGTTGATCGTCATGTAATTTGTAAGAATTAATGACATTACTATTGCTAAGTCACTTGCATTTTGTCTGCTCTAACCATTTTATTCATAATAATGTACCTATACATATTCGTAATAAGTTAAATCTAAATCTTCTTTAGTTTCATTTATTAGTTACACAATTAAAATACATTGCAAAGAAGTTATATTTTCGGTAGTAAAATATAATTACTGCGAATATTTGGTAACCTTGCGGTAATCCTTGCGTAGGTGGCTGATTCTCAAAAAAATCGAAAAACGATGTTGTTAATATCGCGGTATGTTTTTATTATACAATTTATTCCGAAATCATAAAAGAGTATAGTGTAATTGTCTTAAGGATTATACTGGTCCCCAACATTATTGAATTTCAAGGGGGTTACGGGGTTTGTATCTTGTACGGAGGGAATGACAGCACAGTGAGGGAATGATTTTTATTACAGATTAAATGAAAATACAACATTTTTATATTATCTCTAATCAATTTTTTATTGCAAAATTGTAATTCCTACAATAGATAACAGTATATACAATATTGTCGAAGAGAAAGCACAATCTTTAAGTTAACTCCAGTTTTTTTATTATTTTACTACTTTAAGTTCTTCTTCTTAGCACTTTTCCGGACTTAACCAGGGTCTGATTTATTATAATCTAGGTCTTTACAGGTTACTGATTTAGACACAGCGATTGACCTCGCAGACCTCCGCAACCCAGAGAGCAAGCCTTTAACCATTTAGAATAAAATATACTACCTACTATAAGTAACGGTCTTTATCGCTATCTTTATCGGAGCTAACTCCGCTCTCCTTAGGAAAAGAGAACTGGCGCAAACCCGTAGTACTGAGCGCTGACAACCGCAAGGAGGTATGGAAGAGCAAGGAGTTACACGGATGCTTCTATCGGGCCCTCCATGGACCCGATGTAGATTCCATGGCGTCCGTGTCTTGGCTACGGTTCGATAACCTATTTGGGGAAACCGAAGGTTTTGTCTGTGCGCTTATGGACGAAGTTATTATGACGAACAACTACCGAAAGTATATTGTGAAAGAGGGCACGGTGGACATATGTCCACCGTGCCATCGAACGGACGAATCCCTTAGACATATTATTTCTGGTTGTTCTCGTCTTGCTAACGGTGAGTATTTACATAGCCATAATCAAGTGACCAAGATTATTGCACTTCGATGCCGTTTTGTGGAGTCAGAGGTACCATACTACAGGTATGTGCCCAACCCAGTTCTCGAGATTAGTCGTGTTACACTGTACTGGGTCCGATCTATCATTACTGATAGATCTTTATTCAATTTGTCACCTTTGTCAATAGATCTTTATTCAATTAGGCTGTGGGAGCATTTTTTAATTTTAAAAACCCTTATGGCCAAGAGCCTTGACCAACATCTTCAGTGGCTCTCGTTAGGCAGCTAGGTCAAGGCCTTGATGCAGAAGGCAGTACTCCTTTGCAAGGCGCGTATTAGGAGGAGGTTCCTCACCCTGGAGTCCTAACCACAGGTCACTAGAACCGTGTTCCTGCTTCTGGTTGGCGTCTATTTTTTATATTTTTAAATGTTTTTATTTAATTATGTTTGTAATGACGTTTAAAAATGTAAAAAATTATGTTTAAATAATAAATAAAAAAGTTTAAGTAATAATTACTATTAATTAAGATAATATGGGTAATACAATAAATAATAATTAATAATCGGCGCCTTCGTGTTTTTTAGAAGTTAATCTACTTCAGCATCTGATGATGATGTTAATTTATGAATTTACCAATTTTCTTTAAACATATATCATTCCCTCACATCCCCGCCATTCCATCAACAACGAATGAGTGCGAGAGAATGACGAAATTAAACGTCACGTAGGTATAAAAAAGCTGTGAACATAACATTACTTTTATATGCCAATGTATATTAATTAAATACCTTTGAAAACGGATATGATAAGTAAAATAAAAAAAAAAAAACAAACTAATAATTATAACTTTAAACTAAATTTACCACTACTGTTTATTACTGACACTCAAGTTTGCCCAATCGTTTTTATAGCATTGTTGCCACATTATTAAAAATATAACGCTGCGTTCAGTTCGATTTAATTTTCACTGTCATTTAAGCTATGAGGAATGATTAATTTTTTAAGGACACATTTAAAAAGGTATTTGTGTTTCTCCCTTAATGTAGTTCACAAAAAAATATTCATTTTCTAAAAAGATAATGTTGTTAAAAATGAATTATCTAAAAAAACTAGATAAGTTATAAAAAATATATAAAAATGTTTTAAATTTCGGTATTGGGGACACGAATATATACACACATTACATTTTTTTAAATATACCTCAAAAATCATACTGGGGGTATGATTTTTGAGGTATATTTAAAAAAATGTGTTTTATTTATAACAATAGAAACAAAATTAATTCATGTTTTGGTGCATCGAGTGATGTAGATTCATGAGAGAATCTTCTAAATTTTATCTCTCAGTCCAATTTTATGGAAACGAGCAAGGACAACATTTTCGATTTTATTTTAAGAATCAGCCAGGTACGACATGTTTTGTTCCCACTAGAACCAATGATTTATAAATGGACATGGACTTTGCGTGGGTTAGGATTACATTTGATTCAAAATTCTATTTTAGTATTTAATATTATGAAGTAATTTGTAATTTATTGTTCCGTATAGTAACAGCCGGAATTTCTTAGCTGATCAAAGCTAATTTTTCACTGTTTTATTTATTTAAAGTTTATAATTATAGGTATTATAAATTAAATAATAAAATTATTACAAACCTCGGCCTTAATAAATTTACTGATATTCGCTTAAACCTTGTTTTTACGTTTAGTAGAATTGACGTATCATTTCATTTTTGCGCCATCAACGAAAAACAATGGCGATCAAAATGCAAACGTAGCAATCTATACAGCCTCGTAAAAAAATTTGGTTAATATTTATATTAAAGTAAAATTAACAATATTTATTTGTATTTCTTATATCTGATAGGTATTAACACCTATCAGATACAAGTTACCGTACCAAACCCATTACACGATAAAAAAAATAAGGAATAAGAAATAAGGAATAGCGGAATCTAGCGAAGGCAGCGTTAACCTATTATAATTTAAAAAATAAGGAATAATAAATAAAAAATAAGAAAAAAGTAGATCGCTTTTTCTTCACCAACGAATTTTTAACAACGAATAAGCTGATATTTGACAGACTTACACACTGCCCATGTACAAAATTATTTTTAATAATTTCTAGTTCTACTAACAACATACAGTGATCTTGGATCACAAGCTTGGATACGCATCCATGCAAACAAAGATCGCAGCTCGAAATCATAACTTCTTCTAAACTTTTTCCTATTTAAAGAAACTTTTATTAATATGTATATATTTTTAAATTTCAACTTCAACTTTCTGTTTCAACTATTACCAGAAAATAAACACATTTAAAGACTAGCTCAATCTTATCCATTATTCTTACATAATAATTTGCGTAGCGGTTTCCATTACTAAAACCTGAAGGGGAAGCGACGTAACAGAAAATAAGCGATATGTAAACGAAGAAGCACAATACTCGTATAATAAATACGAAGCAACTTCCTATTACCTAAGAACTGTATGTTCAAGCCATTTAAGATATGTCTGAATTACTAGTAGGTAAATAACTTATAAATCAACAGACTTACCGCCTCCTGTTTCACGCTTATCGCAAGAGAGATGTACATAAATTAATTTTCTGATGTAAAGGGAAAGTGTAGTGTTTACATTTATTTGTATAAAATCTACTAGAATAAATGCGAAAGTTAGTACAGATACATAGTCTATTTAAATAAATTAAGTCTGGTCAAATAATATTAGGTGACCACTGCCACCCATGAACATTTGTAGTACCAGATTAGCGATAAAGTTGGCACCTTAAAAAAGGGGAAAGTGAATAAGGATGTGGGAAGTAGGGAATGGACTTGGGAGAAGAATTGTGCTTCCGATTGGCACACTCACAATTACACGTGCTTTTCTTTGAGTAATTTTGATATAGAGCACACCATGTCCTAAAAGTCGGGAAGGAATTCCCGGCATCCCAAATGTTACAAACAAAATTCTCGGAGTGGGTTCGTTAACATTTAGATGTAAATATTTTTTGAAAACGCGTATGAGATGTATACAACGTAATATTAGCCTAATTATATACACGAAGCGCAACATCCGAAACTCAAATGATTGTTGTAACGCATAAACAAAACGAGTAGGTAGTCATTACTGAATGTATGTAGTGTGTATGAATGATCAGTTTACAGCAAAAAAACGTATGTGCATAATTTGAGATCCATAAACAGTAATCTGTTGTTTTTTAAAGTCTAAGAAATAATGACATAGCATCTCTTTTGTGTTATTTTTTCAAAATATTTTATACTCCAAAATCAAGATGACATGGTTCTTTATAACACAAAAGACTCTATGGGTAAAATGTCAAAGACAGGCTCAATGGACCTATGCAAACCAGTAGTAAAAGTGTTTATAACCACAGGTTACTATAACCATCTGTGTAGTTGCACGTTTAGTGTGCACCGACTGTAAGTGGGTATAATCGGCGCAATTAATCGATAGGGCGGATGCGGTAGGATACAGAGAAAGTGCAAAGAGTTATAGACCAGTCGCTGGTTTGTGGGAACAAGTCGATAGTGGAGACCAGTCACGTTATGCATTTACTAACCCTAAACTTTCCCCTTGAACCTTACTAATATCCTGGAACCAATGCTACCAACATTCACATGCTAGTATACAAACATTGACAGCAAAATCATCGTAGAGATGTAATGCGGATATCCAAATTCTGATAACATCTACATGAATAGTGGAGGAAACAGTAACAGTTTCTTTTACGATTCTCATTAAACCAATTAGATAAGGTAGATAGATAACTTTTATGAAAAAAAAGTAAAAAACAACTTTATAACGAAATAATATTTTTCCGTAAGATAAAATACCCAAAGAATCATAAAAATATTTTGTAGTAGGCATACCTACTTATTCATTATTCTTAACTTCTTCTACTTCTACGTAGCATTTTTCCCGGACTTAGCCAGGGTCTGCTTTATTCTAGCCTAAGTTTTGACAGGTTACGGATTTTTACGCAGAGCGATTGCCCAGAGGGCAAGCCAGTAACCATTTAGACTAGAATATTACCTACTATGAGTAACGATCGTTATAAGGTGTTATTGATAGCAACCGGGACCGACCGACGTGCTCTCCGAGACGCGACCGCCGGTGTTAATAGCGCATTCAGCGCCATTACACCAGAGCGGTTGTCTTAACTAATGTAAACATATCTGTTTACCTTCTTTTATAAATTAGTTAAATGACCGTGATGGTCATACTGATATATTAGGTTACCAGAATATTTGTTTCCTAAAATAAGATACATAAGGTAATTGTGTTTCACTTTCAAATATGGATACATAATATAACCGATGCAGAACAGATGCCTCCACGAACCTTGAACCCTTCAACCTCAATTACACAAGAACGAATAAAGTTAATATTTAACTACAACCCATAAATAAAAATAAAATGTTTTCGTTGTATATTACGAAATAACAATGACGATAATTAAACTTAACCTTTTTCTCATTGACATTTCCCATGACCTAGTAGTATTCATTCCTTATTTTTGAATGAACTTTGCTCCAGTTTTAAAACTTCTCAATTTTTATAACCATGTTTTGTAATCGATACGCTTTTCTCTTTAACTGCAAAGTAACGAAAATAGAACGTCTAACTTTCACGACTATCAGCCCTTTTACTGTTAAACTATTTAATAAACTTTCCGCAAATCTGTTTAAAGTTTTTCTGAACATTTGTAGTACGCAGTCAACTTTCGTTTAATTCTAACTACGTTTTTATCGTTTATTTTATTTTTGTTTAGAAACGCAGTTTAGTTCAAAGTTGAATTTATAACAATTAAGCTACCGTGTGTTTGAGTCCGCAAAACTTAAAAGTAATCGATTGATTGACTTTAAACTTCTACATTACATTGCCTATAAAGGAAGAATGAGTTATACATTTTATACGAAAGCTCATACGTAAATGTAAAATTTAAAATATTTTGTGAAGTTGTGAAAAAATTAAGAATAAGTACTTTAGATAGATAACTTAAAAAAATCCTTTAAAAGTATCAGAGCCGAGTAGAAATAGAAAATATAAACTTATATGTATTTTGTTTAAATAGTTTTTGTATGTAAACATATCCAGTTTTATCTATTAGAAATTTTTATTAATCCTTATATGTAGCTATCTAGTTGCAGATAAACTTGATTTAACGTCATAAAACTCAAAGGATATTGGCGATAGGAATAATTAATTATAGATACTAGATTGGTTTATTTGATTGATTTATTCAAAATGTGAATGGCTTTATTAACCCCCGACCAAAAAAGAGGGGTGTTATAAGTTTGACCGCTATGTTTGTCTGTGTGTCTGTGTGTCTGT
>DVXP01000657.1:0-18708 GCA_018235645.1 Junonia grisea | reverse complement strand
GTTTAAATTCATCTCGAGCTCGGCGGTGAAGGAAAACATCGTGAGGAAACCTACATGTGCCGGAAGAAATTCTGACAGATGCCCAGCAGTGGGATATGTACAGGCTGTGTTACGTTTTTTTTTATATTCAGAAGAAATATAAGCCATTAGAAATGAATAAAAGAGTACAGTAACAACCTATGAACTAATTGTCATGTCATATTATCATGTCATGTCATGTATCAGCAAATCACAGTCCACTGCTGGACAAAGGCCTCCCCAAGTTAGTGCCAAACATCCCGGTCTTCCGCACCCCTCATCCAACCCACTCTGACAAACGCGCGGATGTCGTCAGTCTATGAGACTGTAGAAACGTGTGTCTTTCAATAAAAATTAGTATGTTTATAAGCAATAGGCGTATTTATTTTTCACTTATCTTCATCCCTTTTTACTTGTTTTTAAACGACTAACGCACACGTATTTGCTTTTATATTGTTGATGTTTATATGGGTTGGCAGTGATTAGGTACTTAACATTAGGACACATGTCATTTTTATAAAAATGGCTGCCAAAATGCAATTTAATAAAGGTGACCACTTATTAGCAAAAAGCAAATTAGGCTGTCTGTATTGCTGCTATAAATATTAATAAATTTTGGTTCACTCGACGTAAATTTCAAAATACAATTATCGTAGCTTTAGGTACGTAATTCATAAACTGATGATTATCCTCGTATGGTGGATTGGTTTATTCAAATTTATTCTTAAATTCATATTTCAATCTACTTAGTAATCCATGGAAATACTTATAATAGATTTTTATTTTGAAAATATATAACACGCGTGCGTGCGCGCGCGCGTGTGTGTGTGTGTGTGCGTATAATATTTTCATAACAAATAGCCTGTATAAAGATTTAATAAGATCATTTAGAGTGTGAATAGTATAATTAACGAAGGGCTTTTCTATAAAATTTATAAGTTTTATTTATTTGGTTTAATTGCTGGTATATGCACATAGATAATTTTGTATATCCCCATATCTTCCTCAGTTTTTGACCAATTTTAAAAATTCTATCTTTTTCATCCTGCTAGGTAACTGTACATCCCAAATTTCACACTTAACCTAATTACTGAATTATTTAGGTTAAGTATTATTATAAGTATAAGTTGTAAATGGGAATTTTGTAAACTTTATGCTCCGTTATCTTGTTTATTATTCTATGATAATTATAGTATCTTACAATTTTAATTTAAAAATGTAATCAATTTTATTTAAAATTTTATTGCTTCACAGTATTTTTCTTGTAATTATATATACTTTATTAATTTAGTAATAGATATCAATTTCATTGTAAAAATATTTGCACACCAATAAGTCTGTAGAATATGCAGACTTTTGTTATAAACTACCACCTGTATGATTACCATATTCTGGCAAATAAAGAATATTTCATTTCATTTCTTGATAGTTTGGGATATCGTATAGGTATAGATTATACTCGTAATTATGAATATTTTATTCTAGCTTACGTTTTAATGTTTATCAAATGAAATAACACCGTAGCACGGTATCCAGGCACTGGGGGTAGTGGAATTATTTTGTATAAGTGAATGTAATTGGCATAATCAACACGCTCAGTGCCGCGAAACTCCATTGGAAATTTAAATAAGCCGACCTGGATTGAACCTGGGACCTTCGTGTAGCACGTTTTTGAAGAGATCGCTTGGAATGTTGCACCGGATAGTATATTTTGTTTTAGCTGTAAATAGCGAGTGTTTCATGTGAATTCAATGAAAATATGTTTTTTTAAGGAAAGGAAATGTAGGGAAATTTAGGATTTTCAGTTATTAGTTTCAAAAATAAAAATATACTTTTTGTTTTTCTATTACAGATTGAAAAAAATATTGATAAAATTTTGTGTTTAAAACTCTTGTAATATCTGGACCTTCCTAATTACAATTTACCATTATTTTTTCCTAATGTTTGCAAGAAATCTATGTAGGTATTGTTATCATAATTTTTCTTTCTTTTCTTATTTCATAAAAGGTGAACAACTATTTTATGTGACAGTGCGGTTGGTTTAAAATAAAACGAAATATGTTCGAGTGCGTGAATTATTTATTTTGTACGTTTCCGTAGAAGGCATTCATTAAAATCATTTCTTTCATAAGACATGCTACTTAAAATAACTTTATATACAAAAAATATTTCTCACAAAAATATAACATCTGAGTATGTATTTGCGACTAAATTTCACTAAAATGAGTACATAATGAAGTATATAAAACAGTATACAATGAAATATTGAGCAAATCCATAGGAATGTCTAATATCGAGTATACACAGACAAAAATCTCAAAAACAAAATGGAATGTTTCAAATTAATTTATAATGGTCTTTTAGTTTGAATACAATTTAGATTCGAATTACAATAAAATATTTCATCACAATGCACCCGAAGTTAAAAACACGTTAAAAATTCAAACGACACATCAATCAAAATTCTACTAGAATTGAATAAATTATATTATAATAATACAAAAATATATGCAGTTATATTACTTTCTCGTAAAAAATGGGACGTAACAATCTTTCCATTTCATTAAAAACCAGCTAACTAACCTAACGCTTACGGTACAAATAATTTAGTATTTACACACAATTTGTACAACCATCAACCGGGCATTAAGTACGAATAACATTTTATTTACTACAAACTACTTATGATACGTATTTGGATAGACTCTTTATTCAATCGATAACAATTCACAGAACAAACTCGCCTAAGTCTCCGTCCTGCTGTAATACCATCCAACTTACTGGCCTTCGACATGTTGTGGTCAACGATAATCATAGCAGCGCTGAGCGCTCCATTGTACTTGGCGTCAGACTTTGGTCGTCAGATCTAGCGGGTGGAGTTTGATCCTCTTTATCTGGGAGTAGGCCATGTCTTCCTCTTCGCTGGCAGACGCTCGATCACTGGCTGATTCTGGATCGTCATTATCGGGAGCGATCACTTCACTATCATCAGACCGCCGTCGGGCCGAACTCGATCTACCATCCGACTTCACAGACAAGTCCATAGGGTTTTCTTGTAAAGGAGATTCTGATGTCCTCCTTTCTGCCGGCGGCGTGGGCACAAATTCAGCCTCAGATATAACGTCCTCTTGCGGCGTGGGCTGCGCAGATCTTTGCTGTTTGAGAATTTCATCTAAAAAGAATCGCTTTGAGGTTTCTGTGTTGTTATCGTCGATTCTTACATCATTATTATTTTCTGCCGCTTGCCTTAATGCTGCGTGATCGAGTAAATGTCTTGAGTATATTGGGTGGAAACCAGGAGGGAAGAGTAGCGGATGATTTGGAGGGAACGGGTTAAAATGTGGCGGCGGTAAAAACGGCGAATGGGGAAAGTGGGGCAAGGTGATATTGGCTAGAGGGAGGGGGAGGAAAGCATCTCTAGGTGGGGTCAGCGGTCTATCTGGTGGGCGGGATTGTGTGATCCGCGTCTTTTCGTCTAATTTTGGAGATGATCCACTCCGATGTGAGTCTGGAGATCCGGAGCAGGGTGCTTTGTAATCATCCAGGCCTAATAAAGCTAGTTCTTCTTTAGTCCTCGGTCTCGCGAGTCCGGGGAATAGGTGGGGAGGGAAGGGCGGCGCAAGATGAGGTGATTGTGGCATCCTAGGCGGTGATTGTGATTGGGCAGCTTGCTGCTGTTCTTGTAAGAGGCAGTGTATCTTGAACCAGTTTGACCGTCTTCCGTATCTGGATCCCGATTTAGACATGCCGACCATGAGGCACTTGCGCAGTCGACACGCCTTGCACGCCGTCCTGTTCTTCTTGTTGATGACGCATTCCCCGTTGTTCTTGCACTCGGTGATCGAATTCAGATTGTTGTACGAGCGGCCGAAGAACGACTGAAAAGAAAGAAAGAGCAAATGTCAGAGGGCAACGTTATAAATTATGCTAATTTATTGATGTATAAACGTTATCATTTAATGGTTATGTCTTTATTATATTATCATATAAATATTAGTGATATCGTTAAAAATGTAAGTCGTAAATTATCTTCAAAATCATATTATCTTATAAAACGGCCGTCGTGTGTAACACGTAAAGGCGTATTTACACGGCCTGCTGGTTACGAGTCAAGTGCGTAACATCGAAAGTGAAACCGCCGCCTTACAAACGTAGTGTTTACGGTTTAAGACGCTACTTCCGTTGGATATAGGCCACAGGTTCGGTTCCGGTCGGCTACGTTCGTTTATGTACGGTTTCATTTTTCGACCTTGGATTCGCTTAAATCGTTATGTAATTGTATCCATTGTTAAGCTTTTTCGGGGTGATCAGAAATAAAAGGAAAATGGTTGTTTTGAAGGTCGGGTAGTAGGTTTTTGTATAACAAAGGCATATTAATGTAGTGGACATTGCCAAAATATTCTGGAACATGGGGTGAATGATAAAGTGGCTACGATTGCATCGATCGCGTCATAGATGGAGAATTTAAACTGAAACAATGCCATCTTTAAGCCGCGTTCTGCGCGTGATCTGAATCTTACGAATGTGTAAACGTTCGAGATCAAATGTTAGATAGAGTCGGCGCCCGCGCCGGTGTCACCGCTAGGTGTTTTATACGCGGTGACATTTCGAATATTTTCATTACTGAAGGTTATTTTTGTGTTAAATGATTTTAGTATTCGTTTTATCTTACGTATTCTTTGTGGTAATGCTTTTGTTACAAGCCATATCTCAATGGAGTAGGTATGGGACTATTGATGGCAAATGTCAATGATTCGATTTTGAAGCCTTAAGGGCTTAAGCTATTGCCGAATTTACCTATAGTTAAATTTAACCTTAGTTATTTCAAAACAGGAGCATTGCAACATTAAGTAAATAAGGTAAATATTTTAAGTGCTCTCTTAATCAAAATGACACTTATTAAAAATGTAGACTTGAAACTGAGAATATTAAACTACATCACATTAAAATAACAATCCTTTAAAGAAAGTTCATTTAATAGGCTCATATTTCTAAATGGAAACTACTTAAACTGTTACACAGTTAACAAAGTTGTTCCGCGCGGGGTTCGAACCCACGACCTATGAACTGAAACTCGAACCAGTAGGTATGTTTTCTTGTACGCAGTTAGTTCGATGTTATAATTAATGCATCAGATAAGTAACTTAGATAGATGGGTTGACTTGTAATTTATATATGTTTCTTATAAAGATGTATATTTTTAACTAGTTTTTGCTTGTGTCTTCACTTGTGTTTTTGTAGATATTATTATATTGGAACATTTATACAGGGTCAATGCGAACTATGGGTACTAATTGTAACTACATATATTATTCCTATTCAGAAACACTTCGAACCAGTAAAAAAATAAATACTACGAAAAATACGAAAAAACTTTTTTTCTAACAAATTAAACAGCTTAATAGTCGAAATAAAATGCAAACAGCCTGTAAATCATATTCGTACCTTGAGTGCCGTATTTTATCAAAGCGGCAACGTTGGATATTTTTTTTATTCATGTTTCTAGTAGTTAGGTGCATTCGTTGTTATAAAATATACATCATGCGAAAACTGAGCTAAAATTTAAAAACTGTGTAAAGACTAAACTAATGATCCGATTGAAATGATTTTTTGTGTAAAGCCTTGAAATCGTATTTCGTTTAAACAGTTTCAATTAAAACACATAACATGTATTGACCCTGTATAATTATAGCCTCATTGTTATTTGTTATAATGTACGAGTACTTTTTAAATAGTGTTAGAAGTTTTAAATTCATAACTAGATAGATAGCTACATTAATTAACCTAAAAGTTACAACTCGCAACATTAAGTTACCAAAACCTTGCAAAATCATAACCGACAATTAATTTCATACGGAATAAAACCATCTGATGGTATATTGGGCAATAATATATGCATAATTATATTGAACTAAGGACGAGCGAGTCGCCGGCACCTCTGACCCCGGAGATTAACTCGCTTAGACGACGTTTCTTTAATATTTATACCCTTACCCGGGTTAAATTATTACGTTGAAAGTAAATAGCTATTATGATATTACGACAGTTTTTATTAATAACCATTTAGAATATATACCAAATAAATATATGTATAACAAATAATAGAAATAATTAGAAATTAATTGCCAAATTGTTATTTCAAATATTTAAGTTTCATACATAATAACTTATTGTATAATGCATGGATGTATAAATGTTACGTATATATTATTTATTTTGTTGAAATTGCCAACTCGGCATAAAAAGAAAAAAATGTTTTGAACAAAATGGCTGAAAGTATGGAACGAAGTTATAGACAAAGTAGTCGATTCAAAAGTTTAAGACTTCGTTATAGATATAAATTTTAAATTTTTACTGTCTTAAAGAAACTTGACTCCAGCTACCATGTATTCTTGGAAGCACGTGAACGACAATGTCAACAGAAGCCGATAATCTTTTATATGGCCGTAATATTATCCCGAACGACATTAAACTGGGCGTTACCGAACTCTTAAAAAGGTTATATCATCAAACCCTTCTAATACCAGTCCTTGAAACCTTAGAATGTAACATCATATATGGTACGAATATTGCGAGCTAAGTATTTATGAATACATCCCATTAGTTAGATTGCTCGAACAGTCAAGGTTAATACCGCATTGTATTTAATGGCGAAATAAGGATTCGTTTTATTACTTGTCCACTCGACTGTACACCAGCTATTAATACTGACCCTTATATGTAAGGAAATAAGAGGTAGTTATGTTTACCAGCGTCTCATAATACATTTGAACGTCAATAAATTATTCTTACAAATGCCTCGACTGTACCGGCACATCTGAATATTTACGTGCTCGACTGTACATTAGTTTTTATGGTTCCGTTATTATTTATCGTTAATAAAAGTGCGATCGGATTTAATGGCAGACCGATAAATTCGCGTTTACCAAAGGCCCGTACCTAATAATCTAAGTTAATACTCGTTAACCGTCCGATGAAACTCTCGTATCGGGGAATCGCTGAAAAAGGAAATGTCAAATGCATTAAAGCTGGATAATAACATTTATTATAGAGCCCCTAATAGCATCTTTGCACTCGATAAAGATTTGAATTATAACGGCCATTCGATATATTTTATGTTACGGCGGGAATATTATATTGGCGGTAATGTATTGATTGAAGTGCCTGGGAATCGATAGGCGGTTGCGTAATCGATTTTGAATGTCACTTTTTGAAATCGATTTTGAATATGTCACTGGGATTTGAAAAATATAAAATATGTGTGTATGTTAAGGATAAGAGACATTGATAATTTCCCTAATCTGAGTTCGGATAAAACCGACTTCAATTTACTTCACTTTAACCCTAGGTAACGAAACTATATTTCAAGTAACGTGGTTACTAAACTTTCGTCTGTCAGACGACGGAATGGTCATAATCCCTGTCCAATTATCGTCTAACCCTAACTGCGTTACGAATTGCATTTTTAATGCCAATCAGAAAGGTAGAAAATGTGGCGGGGATGGGGGACTTGCATAAGTATAGGTTGAAATTTACCGGTAGGTGCGTAGTCTGCTGGACGAATGTTTAGTTATAACAGGTTAATACGACTAACTTCTCTTCTAATACTTCGATACTTCGATGAAGTCGTATTAAAAGCGAAGATGACACAAACAACTAACAAAAATTAGCATAACATTACATAGTATAGTATGTAAACAAATAAAAACGACACGAGTAAAATAGTCTAACAATGAAATAACGCAACAAAGTAAGGCATAATAAAGTAAGTAAATTCCGTACCATCCCATTAGGACTTCATAAAGTGAGGTATAAAACTTATAGAGGATTTAAGTGCTTCGTACCTACCGCAGAGTTTATCACGATACAAGTATAATAAAACAGTATGACTATGTCTGTATGTGGAATATTCTAGCACTCTAGGACTTATTAGTACAGGAAGTGAAGATAAAGCCGTATTTTAAAATTTTTATTATGTATATGTTGGTGCTCAATTGTAATACTCTTTATATAGAGAACGGTTCAAAAGCCAATAAAAAGATAATACGTACAAGTTCAATATTAACCTATTAGTATAACCTTAGTTAATATAAGAGGTATAAAATTGTATTTTAGATTATAATTAGGTATAGTTGCCATATATCAGAGACAAAATTAATACTAATGTAATTCGTTCTAATGAGCAGGTGAGTTGTCTACGACGATTTACTATTTCATTTTTAAATTACTATTATATCATTAATTAAAGACACCAACCAATACATTCTCAGATTGGAACCTACCCAGTGCCGTAAATAAGGGGCGCGAACGGTGCCCAGGGGTAGGTCCTGGAGAGGCGTAGTAATGTTGGTAACAATGTTGCATTTCAAAGCAATCATTGGCCTTTGGGACTCAGTCGGATGGCACCGGCAGGAATTAGAGCGTAAAAGATACAAATATTACTAGCGATAAACATCAATGTTCCTCACAAAGACCCGCAGACGAAAAACATTTACTTACATCAGGGCCCAGGGGCGCAATCCTACAAACACGCACTCGGCGTGGAAAATGATTTTCATGGCACTGAACCTACCTACTAGAGTAGACTCTACTATCTAAACGATTTTTAGAACCCTGTCATTGCATAATGATATGAAGTAACCATACCTACCACCGCAAGCGCCAAGTAGATATATCGCACCCGTGAAAGAAGAGTCAACTAACTCAAAACATCTACCACTTCTAAAATTGCTCTAATGTCTAAAGTTTTAAAGTGCATTTTCAGGCACACACATTTTTTGACTTGGTTGACTCTTCTTCTAGGGGTGCGATATATTGCCCGAAAAAGTGAAAAGTATAGCATGAAAATTGGGTGATGTGAACTATGAACGTTACGCTGCGCAGAATAAAAAAAGTTATCAATCAGAGCCGAGATTACTTCAACAGGCTCAAATTCTAACTCGACTCCAGTTCAATTATTTCAAGTTGAATTTACCTATACACGAGAAGAAGCGAGCGTTCCAGCAACGATTTGCATAGGTTATCATTAAATTACTAATGTAAGACAATAATTCAGCACACGATGTGTTTCCGCCATGCGACATCTGCACACGTCCACCTTGAATACTGGTAAATAGATGCTGATATCATAAATCTCTTGGGATCGAATTAATTTGCTATTAGTTTAATGGGTGGGTCTTGTGTTATTTGTAATGATAATATTGTTACGAATGTTATTGGTTGGAATCGAATGGTATGTTGTTTTGAGTGGTATGAGTGGAATACGTATGTACGTGTCGGTTTTTTTGTATGGAATCGGTATTAATAGAAAATTTTTTTAACGTTTTTTCGAAAGCTGGATAGATCTTTTTAGAAAGTAAAAAAGAAAATCATATCAAACATTGTTTTAAAAATAACGACAGATACTGTATATCATACGTATAAAAATGTAATCATTTCCTGCTTTGCCATACTTTATGGAAATTGGTGAGATAGTGAAATTTAACTCAATGTTGCGATTGCAGTACAAGAAGTTCTAACATGAACATACTAATGACACAAATATTATTCGAGGACATAACACAATTTTCAAAGACCAACAAATCGTCCGTAACACTAAAACAATCACGGGCAAAAACGAGCGTGAGAACGTTCTTCAATCGACCTTACACTTCGGTAGTAGAATCTCACATTTACCATCAAAAGAAACTACCGAACTTAAACTTTTAAATCAGCATCATAAAGTTGCCAATCGATTATTCGAGTTTTTTGACAGCTGAATCGATATACGCGAAGATACGGCACGTCATCTCTCGTTTTCATTGAGAGGCGCTGACCTGAACGGATTCTCGATGTTTTGATTACGCCTGACATTAGGATACAATCGATTATTCGTGTAACGTGAGTCGATGCCGCGCATTACTGCTTCTGATATTTCGATATCCGGTTACGATTCGAAATCGGAACATTTGTGATCGATATTGTTTATATGATTGTAACGACGTGGTATTAATCTTGATTGTCTCTTTTTGTTACCGATAAAGTTTTAAGCGGCTATTTGTATAGCTTAACATATTTCTGTATTACGAATGATGTAAAATATTACTTATAATGCTAATAATGTCAGGCAATTACTTAGTCATATAATCTTCGTTTTCAAGATTGCGTAAACAGAACGTCATTGCATATTTAAATGGAACATTATATCTAGTAAATATCGATTTTATAAGTTTAAATGTATCGTGCAGGGTTATAGTTCGTCCTTAAGGTATTTTGTAAGAGTTTATCTGTTCAAACAGACGCAAATCCGCCTATCAATTGTCATAAATCAACGCAAAGTCACCATTATGGAGTTACTCGCAGTTACAGTGGAGTCATCCGTCAAAATGCCACTTGTCACAATAAAGTACTTAAGGACGAGCGCAGACAGCCGACAAGACCGTCTAGATTTATGTGCTTATTAGAAATTGTATTGTAAATTTAGAATATTCTCCAATGCCCAAGTTCTAAAATACAAGGTCTTAATGTCCATTGCTATTAAGGGTCGATGGATGAGTAAATTCAAATTTTTTCCCCTATATAATTTTTTCTCATGTTCACAATGTTTTCCTTCATTTTTCAACAAGCATAAATATTTTTTACTTGTCTGTTTAAATTTTCATGGTGTAATTCACCGCCTGGATTCAGGTCACGAATAGATAAGTTATTGTTGGTATTGAATTATTTGCTGGGTTATATCAAGCAATCGAATTAAAGAACAATATTTTTTAATTAAAAAGTCACAAATCAACTGCAATTTTGCAGTAAATTAAGCGAGACCGATTAGAATCTAACGATGACAGATAAAGCGATGGAGTAGCATTTAACACAAAAACGGTTTGTTTTATACATTTTTTGTCTTATCACAAAAAGTTTGACGACGTTCGTGAAGAAGTCTTAATAATATAAGATATGTAAGACTGTGCTCATCCTAAGGTAATTCACGTTACAAAGGGACTAACTAACGTCGCGTACCCCGCATTTCGTGACGTGAATAAAAATTATCGCCATGCTCCAATAAGTCGATCGGTGTGCCAACAGTTGCGTCCGTTGACAGTTTCATAACTCCAGTAAGACAATGACGATCATTAACCGCTGACCCACTATTTATACGAAATTCAACTCTAGCTCCCATCGCCGTTCTGGATTTCAATTTGATATTCCTTTAACGGAAGACGGATAGAGGATACGAGCTCAGTGCGAATTCGATTTCGATTCGTCGATTCATGTCGTCAGAATCGAAACGAATCGATTCCAGCCGTGAATGGTATTGCTAATAGCCGATATTGTTTCAATATGCTGACGGCCGTCGCGGCAAATGAACCGATTGATTTTGATCCAATTTTTTATTTCTAATTAGCCATTTTTAATCGCAAGGTTCGTGATATAATGTTTACTTTGTCGATAACGACAGGTGCTCGCGAATTATATAAACGTTTTTTTGTAATATAATGTAATAAAGTTAATTGCTTCTACGCACGCGCGATTATAGATATTGTATGTTAAATGAGAAAAATTAACGAGCGGGATGTTCACCTGCAAATCGTAATGCAATGTGCGTAAAAACGTATGTTATGTTCGCATATAATAATTTTCGTGCAAGTGGAAGAGCGCTAAAGCAATTGATTTCATTAACGACTGGAGCGCCGTGTACAGGTACGGGTAGCTTGCGCAAAACTCATTAAGGGCATTAAACCGCTAACGTTAAAGAGCTGAACGCCCAATTAAGAATAAAGTAACAATCCGATTAATTCAGTCTCGTCCGAGGCCATTAAAGGCGAGACTTTTGTTTTCTTTGAGGTTGAAACTAATGCGGGTGACAAATTACGGAGCGCAGCGGTGCCTTTTAACTACCGAGGTTCGCGCACAATGGCGGCATGGCGCCACGGCCGATTGTCCCCGCACAATACACGATTACACACACAGATAATCGCAGAAAACCTTTAAAAACAAATTAGTAGCCATGATTTATTACGGGCCGGTTGAGAAACGAGACCTCTCCACTTTAGCCCGAATATCTCTGAGCGTTTTTCGTTCGCGTGCACTACTGTAATTTGAATTTGCTCCAAATTTGAATATAATTTGCCGCTGACGTCCGTGCGAGCGACGGAGACGATGGTCGCGGAAAGAGCATCCGGATTTGCTAAACGCCCTTGGTTTTTTAATTTGACTTAGGCAAGATTTGTCGTCTCGTTGTCAGTATAATTACAACAAAATTTAACAATTGAGAAAATATATAGGGTGTATTTCCAGAAAAATCTTGGCAAGCAATAGGAATAGGTTTGGGTAAGTCTAGTTAAAAATGGTTAAGTAGGAAAGAAATAATTTTGTCTGACCTAATGTGCTAAAACCGCTATTTGAGTATAACAAATAATTAAAAACAAAAACGAATCCAAAAAAACGAGAACGATCACAACGAAACGTCAACTGATAAAAAACCCAGACATATTAAGACAACATCACACAGTGCGCTATTAGCTATCATCATGACGTATGGACGTAGAAATAGTAATTTCATATGAGCTCGTAATTGGAGCAATGGTGGATCGTCACACGTTTTTGCTGAGGTCCATCAATCACGGTGTACGGGACCTGCTAACTACTGCAGGTAGGGCTGTCAGAATCTTGAAACCTTGATAGACGACCTTTCTTTTTTAAAATGGCATATCTGCGATAGGGTAAGCGATATCTGTTTGAGTGCCTACGGGTGGTAAACTTTACTGGCACTGGTAATCCGGCACTGGTTGTCCCGAATTTAATAAGTTTTATATTATTTGTATCTGGCAACCCTAACTGCAGGTGAAGCCGACAAAGACCGCTGTGTCAATACTGATTATTACGATCAACAACATAGTCAAGAGAACGTTTAGAAGAATAGTTCAATCGAAATCATCTTCGTAGTCACGCGATTAATTTTCGAATCAATCATTCTATTAATGTCGTAATAAAATCTTTTAAATGTCAAACTTTTTAACGTAAAACAAATAAAAGTCGTGATTTTATACCACCACAAAATTATCGATACGTTCGGAAACTAAATAAACATATTGCAGCACGTTGTAAAACACATTAAATTTATAATTACGTTGAATTTTATAATATCGTAATGGATTTTGTTTTATGATTAATTTGATGGATTCTTGGTTATTTTCTTGTAGGTCACTAAAAATATCGATATGTTCTCAAGGTTAGGTCACTTGTTAATTCTATGGCTTGAAATTAATGTTTTCCTTTTATTTTGCCTATTATAGTGTTGATATTTAAAATTCAATTTATTAGTCGAGAATCGATTTAAAAGGTGATGTTTTTATATTTGTGATTAATACCTTTTATAATTGTATCTGGATAAAAAATAGATCCTAATGCATATTTTATAAGTAGCAGCACTAGTGTATTAATATTTTTTTACTCTGGCAACATTTAGCAAGCGTTTCAATAAAACAAATAAAAACTAGAAGCGCACTCACTACTGGATATTGACAAAAATGAAAAAAATAAGTTTTGACATATTTTAATTAATTAGATTTACCAACTAGAAAAAGACTTCTCCAATATACGCGACACTGGCAGAATATTTTGCGCATTAACAGCACGGATGCACGCCATAAAAAAAATACTAGAAAAAGACAACTTTCATCTTCGAAACCCGATCAATCTTGGAATACTTTTTCAAAGTGTTTCGATATAATTTCATCTGCAGTCATTTTACGGCCTCTGATCTTATTGCTCAATCGGAGTCAAACTCCATGACCAACCTTTCCGTTTCCATTGAGATCGCAAACATATCATTTAATCATTATAATCAATCAAAATCATATTTGAAGTGTGTTTTTTTTCGCCCTACATCAAGGCTTGATTTGGTAATAAAGTTTCAAAGATTGATTATAGAAAATCGACACTTTGGAATGGGTCAGGGTTGGAGGATTTTGTGGAATTATTGATGTATTTGTAGATTTTTTAATGAATAAGAGATACCTATATAATTCAATATGGCGCTAGAGAATTTATGTGATGTCTATCACACCAAACACACAGTTTCTGGGCAAGTATTATTGAGTATTCCAAATATAGAAACTTAACTTGTAAGATTCCTCTCATGCTTGATACTTTCATAACAAAAGGAAAACAAGCAGTGATTAAATTGAACTGATCTACACTTGGATCAAAAAAATTGGGATATTCCACAAATTTTGTTAGTCCAGCACCAATTATATTTTCATTACCAGTACCATATAGTTAAGAATTATGATATAAAGGTCAAGATAATTTAAATAGTATATGACCAGTGCATCTAGGATGTACCGTCGCGATTGACCGACTTCCCCGCATCCTGCGACACCATGACGCAAACCATTGTGCCAGTTCCACTTGATATAAACTGCACTTTACGTAAACCAGCAATGGTAATAGACGACTTGGGTTTAATGAAGTTGCATAGTTATGTTTGGGTCTGCGAAATATATATCGACTTGATCTAAGGCCATTTTTTGACATGTTGAGTTGTATGTATACATATTTGGATAGAGAAAGATTCACTGATTCCAAATATGTGTATAACTTAATATGTAAAATGGCACTTAGATCAAACAGCCTTTCAACCGTCGATATGGTACAGATACCATATCTATCCGTCGATATGGTACTCAAATCTTTACTATTATATTAGTGCAGATTTGAGTGTTTGTTTGTTTGAATGGAATAGTTCCGAACTACTCGACCGATTTGAGAAATTCTTTTACTGTTGGGAAGCTAAAGCATCTCCGGTGAATATTTTACCAGTTCCACTTGATATAAACGGCACTTTACGTAAACCAGCAGTGGTAATAGACGACTGGGGTTTAATGAAGTTGCATGGTGGCAACCTATGTTTGGATATGCGAAATATATTCATGATATCTATAGTAATATTATAAAGAGGAAAGTGTTCGTTTAAAAGGAATAGGCTCCGAAACTACTTCACCGATTTGAGAAATTCTTTCACTGTTGGAACTGCTGAACTGCTGAACCTGCTACACTGTTCGGTGAATATGGGCTATATTAAATTAAAAAAGAATATCTTAGTAATGCCCATGCGATGCGGTCTGATAGTGTATTATTGTATATTAGTATTTGTATACGCTTAGTATTGTAAGTGTAAAAGTATTTACGTTTTCAGATTTGTATTGTTAACATGTTCTATAATTTAGTAAATAATTGAGATAGCCCAGTTTTTGTAAAAGGATTGTTCACATTAAAATTAGCAACTTATAATAATTATGTAATTATTTGGAAGTATTCTTTCACTTTTAATTTAGAAGTGTCTGGCAGAAGTTACTAATAATATATGATATCTATTGCTATTCGTTTCGATCAAGTTATATGAAGTGTAAGAAATGAACTATGTTTATTAAGGACATTGTTCCTTTAAAGTTTCCCTTTATCGCATAAGGACGTGCATACATGTGTTAATATATGCATCCTACGTTAGAGAAATCAAAACTACCTATTCTCATTTATTATGCCTGAACAAAAAAACTATAACGGGCATTGCGTGAACGAGTTATTCATGTGAATCTCCCGGAGAAACAGAGTTAACAAACCTACAGACAATATTGAATCTTATTTATATAGTAACTGATTGTAATAAGGTATATATTTGCGTGTAGGTATTATCAATTAGTGGGCAGGGATTCGGAATCGGCTAATCGCAATTAATATTGGATCGATGATATATTAATGTCTATTGATAACAGGTCGCTTCAGATTAACATTGTTGTTTGTTTATGAAAAAATATTGATAAATGATATGTCTATTAAAAAGATGTTATGTTTTAAGGTTTTTTGTTAGTATTCTTGTAAGTGAAAGCTAGATTTCATGAAAGGTACTGAACATCACAACAAATTATTATGTGTGCAGGCGCGGTCGCAGCTCGAAATATTGGGGAGGTTTGGGAAGGGGGGGGGGGGTCACATATTAAATACCAGACCTTATAGAACAGTTATTTGGTGCTATTTGTTATAAATAGCTTAATATGTTTCCGCGAATTTTGAAAATTGGAGATTTTGACATGTTTAACGGAATTTTTATTTAGCCACTAAAGATTTTTTATGTGACACGTATGGTTTTGGTGGGGGAGGGGGGTCATGTCCCCTGTGACCCCCCTTCCGACCGTACCTGCATGTGTGTATAATAATAATAAACAATTCTAATTCTTTAGGATTAAAATTAAATTTGTAGCCTTTTAAAATGGCTGATTTAATTATATTTAAGAAATAATTTAATGTCATTTTTAATAGATAGCAAAAATAATTGTTCTGAAAGGCTAATCGGTCAAGAGCAAACGTTTTGTAATAATTTTGATATTCGTAATTATTATCAGTTTAATTATAATACTGTTATTTCGCGTGCGATGTTTTTGCTCGTCTGAAAACCCCTTAAGGCCTTGATACAATTAGTTGAAAGTTACACAAAACGATTTTCCACACCGTTTCCTATTGCTAATTACAATTATTTTGATAAAACTGTTATTGATAAAAAAATGTACTCCTTTTATGGCCTGAGTAACCTTTTGAACTGAAACGTACTAGCGACCACGATCGTAGCAATGTACTAAAAGTGTCCTATTTTTGTACCCCTGAAGTATTTTTGTAAGTCTGGTTTTAGTGTTAAAGAATTTTATTTTTTATTTTAGACATTGATAAGTAGCAAAAATTTGTGCCTTATATTCTGATATTATAACTGACCACATTGTCGTTTCTTCTTAGTTCTATGAATATGATTTTCTTTAATTAACTCAGAAAATGATTCATAATAGTTAGGGAGTAGTTTTGATTTGTTACTATATTTTATATGTAATCCTTACCTTGCATCCTTCGCACGTGAAAGCACCAAAATGGAACCCCGCCGCCGGCTCTCCGCAAACTTTGCACTTTTGATTCATCTGTAACAAAGAAATAATTTAATATTAAATACTATACTATGATACTTTTTCATGTCTAAAGTACCTAAAGTGGCAATACGGCTTAATAATTAAAGTGTCTTGCCAAGTGGTTTGCCAAGTGGTCCAGACATTTTGAGAAATAGTATTTAATTATTATTAAAAAGTGATCTGTTTTTATCTACTTAATAGCAATGATCAAAAATAATAAGAAAGAAAAAAATATCCTGAATAAAAGTTTTAATTAAAACGAAATATTTTTTACGGGAAAGTCAATTTTAGTCAATATTTTTGAGGTAAGCTTGCATAATTTTTTTTGGTATCTCAAAAATTATTTTTGGTAATATTTGGAACTGAAAAATCTTTGAATTGGATTGCTATCAAGTGATATTTTACATATCAAAACAAAAAAAACTTACAAAAAATTGTACCACGTAAAAAAATCCAATTTAAAATTCACAAATGAACAACAAAGTACGATATGCAACTCTTATCGGATCGGACTAAACCCAATCCGTTCTTTATAAACCGGAACGAAAGATTACAGTCATTCAGCTACTTAGCTGCAATTTTAAGGACCACAGCGCATGTTATTGGATGTTGTCGTGCGATAAATGAAACGATATCGTTTCGCGTTTTAATTTCAATTTGTATTTTCATTAATGTGAAATAGATTTTTCACCAACTTCAGTAAAGAAAGGTTTTCTCATTAAATTATTTGGTAATATAATGCTTCAACACTTTTAACGGTTCTAAGATTTTTAGTGTACATTTTTCAAAATATTTTCAAATATATTTTTATTTTGGATATTTTAAAACAGTAGTATTATAATAATTACAATCGTCATTATCGTATTTCCTTATGAAACAGACCGTTATCTATTAGGTAGATTACAGGCGTAGGTTACAGTCGGAGGTTCAGATATTTAGCTGTAATTTTAAGGACCACAGCGCATGTTATTGGATGTTGTCGTGCGATAAATGAAACGATATCGATTTGAGTTTTAATTTCAATTTGTATTTTCATTAATGTGAAATAGATTTTTTAACCACCTTGAAAATGAAATAACCAAACCAAACCAAAAAGTAATGCTATATTAGGTTATTGAAATTAGTTACGTAGGTACTAGTTAATTGTTAACGTAGTGTTTCAGCATTTTTGACGGAGTCAAAATTGAAATTTCTTATTTTACAATTTTTAAAATTCTGTTCAAGTTATATTTTGAATACGTTAAAACAGACAGTATTGCAATTATAATGGGTAATTTCTTTCCTAACCAGATGTCTATAATCTAAACAGTTTTCTATAAACTACGGTCACATTCGAAAATGTAGGTATTGAGCTGTAATTTTAAAAATACCTACCTTAAAAGAATTTGGGTTGTTTATCATAAACTACGAGATAAGTAATTATTTTTGACGTTTTACATTAACATATGATACAGTATTAAACGGCTCTGAAAATATATATTTTTTAAAAGACTACCCATATATAATTAAATTACAAAAATACATAAATGTACAATAAAATATAACCTTTACGACATCGGCAACTAAATAACAGGATGAATTAATTTTATATCGTTAAAAATTACGGTCGAAGCTTTTGTAGCTTAAAGCTCGAGATGATATTTTACAAGCATAATTATCGTGATGACTTTTTATAAGTGTCACTAACTGTTATTGAGGCCGTTAATAAGCGAAATTTATGTTTTTCTTTGTATGTTTAAATGTAATTCATATTTATTTATTTATT